>VYZQ01062596.1:0-16303 GCA_013400655.1 Mystacornis crossleyi | reverse complement strand
TTGAAATTGTTTTTGTAATTTTGGGTTTATTCTATTGTTTCCAATGTTAAGTTTTAAACCTCTCTAATTAAAACAAAAGGGTGAGGTGTGGAGGTCCCCCGCGCCCCCGGGGGAGGGGGCCCTGGGGTAAAAGCATGGCATAGGACATATGGAGTTTCCCTGCTCCCTGGTCACATATGCCCCAGTCCTGGTCCTCATTGGTCATTTCAAATGTACCCCCACCCTGAGAATCCTGTACTTAGGTTAGTGATCCCATGATTTTTGAGTAGTCTGTGCCTGGGCTGGGATGATGAGGAGAGAGAATAAAACATCTATAAACATCCACACAAATATTGTTTCCTGATTCTTTCAATGGGCAAATCTGTCTTCAGAAGGTTGCTGGAGAACCCCACAGCAACAGCTGTGTCTGACTTGCTGGTTACCATCTCCCTAAAAGCACAGAGAATCCTCACTGCCACCGAGGCAGCCAGGCAGCTCTGCCTGCAAACAGCTCCCCTGTGTTCCACCAAATCCCATCTCTTTGATGGGAGAGTCTATAAGTGTTTACGTGCTTTTGAACTGGTCCATCAACCTCATGGTGTGACTCAGGAAACAGAAGCTTTCACATAATGCCCTTTTTTTACTCAAAAGTGTTCTCTCTTGCTTTGTATCATGGCTGATTGGACCAACAGCCCTTTCCAGCTCAGTCCCATCCAGTCTGAGGCAGCAGTGTTACTTAGAAGGACTTGCATGATAGAATGAAATAATTCTCCACAGAAATTAACAAGTATTCTATACCAAATTGGGAAGGAAGGTAACTATCCTAAGAGGAATCTGATTGCAATGGTGCGTCTGATATTTCTGTTTCCACAGGAAGTGGAATATACAAGTAGTCAGAAAGATTCCAGAGGGTTTTCATTCTCACAGTAGGTCACTAATTCAGTCGTGACTGACATAAAAAATGGTCACTGCCTTGATTCCCATCCTGAATTCCCAGAGCAACAGGGCTGGCTGTGGGCAGTTTCTGCACAAACACCCATTCCCGGGCAAACATGTTGCTTTTTCTACTCTTTCCAAGAGTGGGATGGCTGCAAGTTGCATCAGAGTCCAAACCTTGGACCTAACAGAGGTCAGGCTTCAGTAGGAAGGGAAGACAAAGAGATTAAAAAATCCAAAATGCTCATTAAGAAGAAATACTGAAAACATGAAACAGGAAGGGGAACGAGCAGGAAAAGTGGTGTGGTTCAGGGACCCATGAAGGAAATATTAAACTTGCTGTTTCTCACAGGTGGAAGACCATGGTCTGATAAAACGCTAAGTATCCCTGTAGATTCTTCCAGCACTTCAGGCTAGCTAGAAAGTGCTCCTGTGGGAAGGGAAGATGTGGATTCATACAAACCTTTCAAGAGCAAGTTATACCCCAGTGTTTTTTGAGAGGGCTAAGACGAGTACATCAGTTGTAGTTACCTCATGTCTGGTGGGCATTCCCAAAGCAAAATATTTATGCTTGCTTCCCAGATATTGTTTAATTGCAGCATGGTTTGGAGGATGAATGAAGTTTTGATTGCTGGTTAACTTACCATGCATTGGTATTTGAAATGCCATATCCCACACAGGTGAAATGAGGTAACAGCTGTGTTTACGTACATACTCAGAACAATCCTTTCTGGGAAAAGAAAAATAGGAAATCTTTAAATGCATGAATAAAATAAATATAAAGCAACCGCGGTGTATAACTGAAGAAGAATATAATACCCATTCAAAAAAAGAAACAAAATATTAAATACAAAAATATTAAAATATTCATCGGCAGTTTTTTGTTCTTTAGCACAAAAAATGGTATTTGTGTAAGCACAGCCCTGGCTCTGAATGTCTTCAGTGTACATGTGAATAGTGTAAAACAACATAGAGATACAATCAAGATTGATAACTGAAATTATTCACACAGCAATGAATCATAATCACAGGACTTTGAGCTTACCACAGCCTTCTGCCAAAACTGTTGTAAACAAACAGGTCTTGAAATACTTCCAGAGGGATATTACAGCCAAAATCTAAGTCATTCAGTGAGAGAATTGAACACTGAAATACAACAAACTTCATAAAGAATGCCCTGCCTGCAGCTGTTGTGCCAGAGCTTTAGGTAACTGTGCGAGAACAAATGTGAAAATAAACCCACTCATCATAGAAAACACTGCTTGTAGAATGTTGTTTCCCATTTTCACTATTGTTTTGGATTGGCTTGACAGGTGCTATGCCTCCTATTAGAAGGATTCCTCTGAATCCCAGCTCAGTATCTACAGTTCTTTGGAAAAAGACAACTCCTCTCAGATGTGTCTTGTCCCTGAGGTCAGACAGAAAATCAGAGGGAGAAGTGATACGAGGAGCATCAATATTCTGTCACATTGGATGCATTCTTGTCCTTCTTATATGTTTGTCAAAATGCTTCAGTTCATACAGTTTCTAAACTGACAGAGTTTTGGTGTATTGAGAAGACCAACCAACTTTTGACAGTTGTACATGAATTCTCATCAAAAAGCCATCGAGGGCCCTAAAGAGAGTCCTCAGACTGGAGAATTTGTCCTGTTTCTGATAATGAAGTATCAAAAAAGAACTCTTTTTTTGCTCTAAAGCTTGAGCAGAAGGATTAATGGACGTGGTTGCCTGCAGCCATATCCTGTGATATGAGGTAAATGCTAAGGTTTGGTCCTTTGAAAAGCAACCCTTCCTGGACCATTATGCAATGGTTCTCATTTGATATGCTGCTCTTTCTGTATACACAAAATACATCTTAAATATTTCTCACAAGCAGTTTAAATATAGTGGGTCTACTCCCTGAGGACTCCTATACGGAGAAATTTGTCTGTCAGAAAGCATCTACAGTGAATTTAAATTAGCACAAGTTTATGCCTGGCAGAGAGAAATGATTAGGGCATTTCTTTGTTCTAGTGCTCCCAGCAGCAGTAAAAGGTCCTCAGCGAGAACAAAGTAACTTTGGGCTGCTCTCACCTGTGCAGGGGTGGCAGTCACAGTTTAGGCCGGGATTTGGGATGCAAAATATACATTAATGAATTCCTTCTCCATTGTACCAAGTTCTACATACCCACAGCTGCAGTTGAGGCTGCTTCAGACAACGGATCTTCCAGTCGTTGTATGCCTTTTGCATGGAACAAAAGGATTTTCACATTAGGATAATTCAGGTCTCAAATGGTCAATGGGCATCTACCAAAACGTCTGTCACTCACTCAGGGTACTCATTGCAATGTGATTACCGAATCCAAAGCAATTCTGAGCCGAGAATGCTTAAGACTGATAAAAGTTTCTTTTCAGTTTAAGCAAGAAGATTTGGATCCATGTGCAATTTCTCATGGTGACTTGTGGACTGACAGGAGCACAGAACTTCACTGCATGCACAGGTTTCACAAAGAGGGATCATGGCAAACTTTCAGGGCCTCATTTTCTGTTACTTGCAATACAGAGAGTAGAGGAAGGACAGATCTTGACTCAACCCTGAATGCTGGTGACTGAAAGATGTGTGTTGAAGCTGCTGCAGTAAACCCATATTACAGATGCTACTTAGAAGGTGGGAGAACCCTCAGTATTATCTATAATGGCTTTTAACGAAGTTTGGCACTGATGGAAAGACCAAAGGTGAAGATGGTGGGCCACACTGAAGCTGCTGCAGCCAGAGCGTGTCATTCTTTAAATAGCTGTAGGAAAAGGGGAACACAGTGCTCCAAAGGAGCTGCAGGCAGTGGGGTGTTTCAATGTCTGCAGCTCAGAGCTGGCACTGCAGTAGAGGGAGAAATCAGTTCTCCTAATTCCCAGCTAATTGATGTACTGTGTCCAGTGCTGGGGCCCCCAACACGAGGAAGGCACTGACCTGCTGGAATGAGTCCAGAGGTGAGCCACTAAACTGATCACAGGCCTGGAGCACCTCTCCTATGGTGACAGGCTTAGAGTTTTGGGACTGCTCAACCTGGAGAATAGAAGGCTCTGGGGAACCCTTAGAGCCCCTGCCAGTACGTAAAGGAGACCTACAAGAAATCTGGATAGGAACTTTTCATAAGGGCATCGAGGTTGTGGACTCCCCAACTCTGGAACTGTTCCAGGTCAGGCTGGATGAGGCCCTGCATAACCAGGTTTATTGAAATGTTCCTTGCCCATGGCAGAGTGCTTGGAACCAGACAATCTTTTAACCCAAACCATTCTGTGATTCTATGATGATAGAGATAAATTATATAGTATAGTTGTTGCCTATATTGATTACCTCAAGAAAGGCACCAAGCACCAAGTACTCCTCCCTTTGGAGGTTCTTTCTGTAGGTGGCATCTGAGACACATTGGTGGGATGGAGTGGAGTGAGAGAAGCAGAGGCATAACTGCTGTGCTATAGTTGTACTTTAAACACAAATCTTATCTCAAGACTCTTTGGTCTGGTACCAAATAAGCAAAAACAGGAAGCACTGGATACCACATTCTTCTAGAAAAAAAAATAAAGCTGTGTCCAACCTGGATCCTGCTGAAGTTATTCTGATGATAGGAGGATTTCATCTAACAATAGTAACCTTTTTTTCCTTAAGATCAATGATCCAGCAAATAATTTGGACCAGGGATCTTAATGTCTGAAGGGAATATATCAGCTCCACCTCTTAAAACTCCTGAGAAATAACAGGAATTATTGCACTTAAATCCTCTTCGCAAGTGCTCTTTTCTACTTGCTCTTAACAGTGTATTCAAAATTTGCTGCTAAAGAAACCAACCTGTCCCACATGTCGTGTCCTGGTGCTTCTGTAAAGTCAGTGGCAGGTTCTTGTCCTCTTTGATGAAGAAGTCAAGATGAGAGGATCCTTTAGGATTACAGAAGAGAACTATTCAAGGCTTGATTCTAGACACAGAAGAAAAGAGAAATCAAAACTTTACTTGGTGGATTAATGCATTATAAGGTTAGGTGCAAGTGGTGTGGATTTTTATGACGTTCAGAGATGAACTTTGAAGCTAAAAACTCCTAGGTCCTTCCCAGTAATTAGGGAAGAAGTAAAATACTTTTACAATTCCTTGGACAGTGTAAATTAAAACTGCACATTTGCTACAAAATATATTGTTTGCAAGATCTTTCACTTACGATCATTAATCAACTAGATAACCTTTATAGCCATTTTCCAGCAGAGGGAGTCTGTCCATACCAAGTGAGAACACGCACTGTAGTCCAGTGCAAGCACAAGTTTGAGACTAAAATAGTTACAGTGCCATCAGGAGACAACCATCATCAAGAGGTCCATGTGGTCAAATTTTGCTCTGTGTTGTTCATATATGACTTTTTTTTTTATATAAAGGAAATCAATATACCCTGAAACCCATGGCAGAGTTAGGTCTGGTATTAGTTAGGGACTGCAGTATTTACCCTGTGGTGAGCACAAAACCCTGATCCAGCTCTGGAGATCCCATTTTGCTAAATCACTCATTGGCAGCTCCTTGCTGCAGGTGTTTCCCAAACTGTGCCCTTCCTCTGCCCTCCATTTCCAGGGCACAGCCCACACTCCCCTCCTTTTCACTGGCTGGGAAGCTGCTGGTGCAGCCCTGGATGTCCCAGCCCCATGGGAAGGGATGAGCACCAACGGTACGGAGGTATGGAAGTCCTGTGGCTGCTGCTTTCCTTGGAGTCGACAGGTGACCAACATCACAGGCAGCTCACCAGCTACTGCCCAGCTTCTCTTCACCTCTGGGGCAGCCCTGGGATTCATCAGCTTCCACTCTACACCCAGAAACCAAGGTGGCTTGCCTGCCCACGCCTGTCTGAAACCTTCCTCAGGTACTTGCCTAAAATCACTATGTCATCACTAAGAGATTTGCTGCTCCCAGTGTTCAGTCCTGCTTTTCATATTTTCAGTGTTAAATACACAAAATATTTTGGGAAACTCTCTCCTAGTCCTTACTGTAGGAAAAATAATACATTTCCTGCCCTAGGTTTATTCTGACACCAGTTTCTCAGTGAGAAAAAGCAATAGCATTTTTATTCTTATAAGCAGCACAAGTACTTTTCATATGCAACATAGCTGAAAATAAGCCATATTTTAAAATACATTTCAAAACATCTCTGCTCATCGAATGCAATCTCTCCTCTCCAACAGCTAAGTGAGATGAGGGGCACGTCCACCCCAATTTTAGCTGGTCGAGTTCCGAGTCCGGGATGTGGGAAGGTTTGCGCTGCTTTGCTGGGCTGAGAACTCCGATGGAGAAGGGCAGGGACGCTTCTCCTGTTGGGCAGCTTTGCTGTGAGGGTACCTCCGGCAGTGGGACAGAAATAAGCACCCGGGGAGCAGCAGGAGTCTTAAACCACGCAGCTTCTTTGCACAGGCAGCGTGAGTTACAGTCCTTGGCCTCTCGCTGTTACTGCAAAGGAAATCTGGGCACATAAAGCCATACTGAACGTCATTCTCCAAGCACATACAAATATGCTAATTGCAGGGGGATTATTCATGGTTGTGAAGTGAAGCACAGATGGACACATTGGCAGGATCAGTTCATATGTCCTGTCAAGTAAATGTGTATATTTGCTCAGAAATGAAAAGCAGGTAAAATAACTATATTTCACAAAACAAACAAAGTAAGTTACAGGAAAGTCAAAACAAAGCTGATAGTAATTGAAAGAGGATGATTTGGCTGGGAACTTCAGCAGGAGACACAGAATCAGAATTGACTTTCTTTCCCTTTTACAGTAAGCACTGGCTTACTAAATTAGTTGGTCATTTCATTTTTATTGTGCCTGTTCACCAAGGTACAAAATAACATTTTATGTATATTTATTTAATACATGCACTAAACATACATACATGCATATATATATATATACACACACACACACACAGAGACATGTGCTGACAATTAGACATTTGTATACCTGCATCTCCCAGAACTGTGCTGTACTGTGGGTTTCTGTCCAACACTCCCCCTGCCTGGCCACAAACTATTACTTTTCAAGCTGCCCCTGGGTTTCTCTGCTTTCCCTCAACTTTCTTTTCAGAGACGGCCTTCTCCCTGTCAATCCCTAGCTTCCCTACAGCAGCCTTTTCTTACAGAGCTACTTAGCTGATTGCCTGTGACCCCATTTGTATCCAATGGGGGACCTGTGAGCTCACATTCAAGCCTGCCTGTGCTGATAAGGTGTCTGTGCCAATATATGCTAACCCATGGGCAGATGGACATTCCCATGCTGTGGGAAATCTTGTGAAAGGGCAGGAACAAGTGGGAGTCTGCGCTGTGGAAGTGGCAGTGCCAGCTGGGCTTCTGGATTAAAGCAAAGGGGAGGAGGAGCCAAGGGAATTGACGCTGAAGCACCTGGGCAGCTGTGCCCTGGTGCCTGGCTTAGGAGCAGGGTTGGTGATGCCAGGGGTGAGGAGCTCAGGCTGGACTTTTTCATGGGGGTGTCTGATTAGTGCATCCCTGGGGAGGAGTGTGGTGGAGAGAGCCCAGAGCTGCCTTTGGGAGGAAGCTGGTTTGCAAGATGTGCTTAGGGTTGATAGGGGCTCTGTAAATTCGGGTGTTTTGGGAGCCCCAAGTTTCACTAAGTGATAGGTGGGAGACCAAAGGATCCATTTCCTAGTGAGATGGGACACATGGCCATGTCTGTAAGGAGCCGGTTGGGAGGACAGTGACTGAGGGGAAAGTATTTGTCTCCTGGGAGTATTGCACCTGGTCATAGAGGCTTTTGTGACTGGGATGGACTCCTTCCTTATTACTGCTCTTTCTCTTTCATGTCTGTGATAAATGTGTGTATTGGGGGAGCTTTTGTGGTCCAGAGATTTTATAGCCCTGGTGTCCCATAGGGTGAAGACTGCGACAACAAGCACACATGGCAAGCAGGAGGACATTTACCTGCTGGGCTGCAGAAGAGCCAGGGGAAAAGGGCCCCATGAGGCAATGCCTATGCAGTGACACTGGGTTTCCAACCTCCTCGTCACTCCACGCACATCTTCCACAGCTGTGCTCTTGCTCTCACTTTCTCTCTTCTCCTGAAAAAGCATTTCCCCCTCTTTCTCCCTAGGCTGGGCTACAGCTGATGTTTTTCATATCATTGCTTAACTGGCCAGTTTCCCCATCCTGTTCTTTCTGCCTCGTGTCTCTGTCCAGAGGGTTGTTCACCCTGCTGTCTTCCCCCAGCTAACTGTCCTGACTCACCCGAGGTACATGCAGAACCGCAGCAAGCCAGAGAGACTGAGAGAACAAAAATTCACAAAACAATGAGGAAGATAAAATTGCAACATTAAAAAAAATATGGGAAGAACACCATTAGGTTTACAAAGTTAAACTCTCAAAAGCTAGACAAATCCAGACCTAAGGCTGCCTTTGGAGGGATGGTTCGGCCCCTTTTTCCCTTCCCCCACACAGTGTGTATTATGTGACATGATTTAATTGTTTGGCTGCATACTATTTTTCCCACAGGACTAGTGCCTCATTTAGTGTAAACGCGGGACAGCGTCTGGGAATGAAGCTGGTCTCTGCATTTCCTGGACTAAGTGTGTGACTAGGAGCCCTGTTTATCACCACCTAACCCAGTCACTGTGCTGAATTTGGAGCTGCCAGCTTCTTCATGAGGTTTTCTGGGGTGGCTTCCCTGCAGCCTCTGACTATTTATCATCACAGTGTGCCTTAAAGGTGAGAAGCTACTATTTCCAGGGAACTGGGAACTTTTTATTATGATTTGATGATTTTTTTTTTGAAGACTCCATTGGCTGTGGCATTTGTTCAGAATACTTTATGATTTAACTAACATGCAACAGACTTCATTTTCTGGTCTGAGTGCTTTGTGCTTCAATAAATCTATAACATAAATGTGTCCTACCAGGTGTCTAAAATCAAGAAACCATAAGCCAGACATGCAGATATCTCACCTAGACGTGACTAAGGAACTTGATAGAAGCAAGGAGAGTTTCTAGTTCTTTCAGCTGCCATTTCTTTCCTCTGCTAGTAGATTATTCCCTGTTTTCCCACAGTCCTCCGCCTTAGGTTTCCATGTCCCAGTTTCTGGAACTACTGATAAGCTAGGACTTAGCTTGTATTTGACCCCGAGAGAGCACACCAGATGAGCTCTCCACTGCCTGATGCTATTTAGAAGTCACACCTTGTAAACTTGTTTGACTGTTCTGTTGCTGACTGTCCTTTGTCAAAAAATGCCAGGTTAGTGCAGGTCATTTTCCTCAATGTGAATAATCTCTTGCTTTCTAATACGAAACTTGCATCACGAGCTGGAGCATAGTAAAAAGAAATGCCATTCTACATTCACAGAGGTGATTTTCAGAGCTCTGTGTTGACATTTGCAGCTTTAAATCATCTTTTCTCTCATTCAGCTGATACCTGACGAAGCAAGAAGCAGCAAAGATTCTTGTTCAGCACTGTGGGGACAGGGCTCAATCTTTTTTTGTGCGTTTGTGTCGTGGTTTAACGTGCACAAAAGCAGCACAGCAGTGCAGATGAGCTCCCCTACACAGCTCTCAGTGTCGAGACATATTTGCTTCAAGAACTGAAACTCTTGAGAAGAAAATATTTGGGATCTGCAAACTACTTTCTTCTTATCCTTCTGCTTTTCCCAGATTTCTCTGTTCTTCATCATCATAATAGAGGGATAGCAAAGTCTGGGGAGAANCTGATACCTGACGAAGCAAGAAGCAGCAAAGATTCTTGTTCAGCACTGTGGGGACAGGGCTCAATCTTTTTTTGTGCGTTTGTGTCGTGGTTTAACGTGCACAAAAGCAGCACAGCAGTGCAGATGAGCTCCCCTACACAGCTCTCAGTGTCGAGACATATTTGCTTCAAGAACTGAAACTCTTGAGAAGAAAAATATTTGGGATCTGCAAACTACTTTCTTCTTATCCTTCTGCTTTTCCTAGATTTCTCTGTTCTTCATCATCATAATAGAGGGATAGCAAAGTCTGGGGAGAAAGTTCTTACTGTTACTACTCCTGGCATTTCTGGCTTTGTTACACTGGATTCTCCATGCCAAATTGCTGGACTAGTTCAAAGGACTCTGATCAACTTGAAACATAGCCAATTACCTGTGAATTACAGATTGTTTCAGGAAATGCTCCTGCAGTCACTGCAGTTCCTCTGTTCATGCAGATAGCATTAAGCTGAGCTCTGCTGACTTTTTCAATCTCCATTATTGTTTTTGCATGTTCTTCTAGATGAAAGACTTTCATAAGGCGGGATACATTTTTATACGCTAGAAATCAGCTTGACAAATTGCATGGATGGGATATAAACTTGGAAAAAGTACTCCTTTTGAAAGTTTCTTACAAAGGTCTTACAGGCTACTCACAAAAAAACCAAAAAGCAGACAACATAAATATCGTTTAACTAGTTATTAATAGTTAATAGTTTAATAGTTAATAACGTTAAAAAATTTCAAAATGTCATGTATAATGTAACTACTTTTATTTCCCCCCAGATGATAGGATTAGGCCTAGAAGCATTTTTAAACTTTACAGATTTAAACCTGTACCTTCAAAATCCATCCAAGAGCAAATATCCCTAATAGCACTCCAAAAAATAGACTTTCATAAGGTGGGTCTTTGTATTAAAATTCACATTTTATTTATTTTGGTGTTACAAGTCGTATTAAAACCAGAATGTCAGTGTTTGTTTTTCCTCAAGTCATAGCCAATGCATGTATTTGCTCTTTATTCAATTGTTGCATGAACTTCACAAGGCCAGAATTATTTGTTTAACTTTCTGGGCACTCCATCCAGAGAGTTATCTGGATAGAGTTAACTCTATCCATTATTTTTTTAGTGTCAGCCACACTTCTATGATACATTTCATAAAATCATAGAATGGTTTATGTGGGAAGGAAGCTTAAAAATCATCCAGTTCCAGCTCCCTTGCCATAGGCAGGAACACCTTTCCCTAGACCAGGTTGCTCAGGGCCCCATCCAGCCTGGCCTTGAACTCTTCTAGGGATGGGGCATCCACAGCTTCTCTGGGCAGCCTGTGCCAGTGCCTCAGCACCCTCACAGTAAAGAATTCCTCATATCTTCCTTTCTCCCCTTTTTAAAAATGGAAGAAATATTTCCCTTTTTCCGGTCACTGGGTACTTTGCCTGACCACCACAACTTTTAAAATATGATATAGAGTGGCTTGGCAACAACATCAGCCATTCCCCTCAGGACCCTGGGACGCATCTCATCAGGTCCCAGACACTCGTGGCTATTCCCCTTCATCACCTGGTCCCGAACCTGGTCTTCACTTATAGTGGGAGGGCCTTCACTCCCTCAGCTGTAAATTAGATGTGGTGCTACAAAGATATCTACAAACAGCAAACCTTGGACTCCAAGTGTCCGGGGGAGTAGATCAACATTTCACTTCAGTTTTCACCCAGAAACAAGTCATGGACATGTAAAGAACTGTTCCCCCAAGTGTCCAGGCTGAAACCAGCTCACCTGCCCCCAGGTGTTCTCTTGCCTTCTGGGCCAAGATGCAGATGTTACAACAATCCCAAAACATCTAGAGCTCTAATTTGTCTTTAATGTGCTTGTGAATTATTTGGATCAAGGCATAGATGCGTGACTTCATGGTTGATGTTAGTGCCTGGTGTCTGTGATAACTCTGATGAAGTAAAAGCACTGGACACCACATTAAATGCAATGTAATAGACCTGTGAGTCTTGCAGCCACAGACATTTGACCATGTGATTTTTCATTAAGTCCTGTGGAAAGTGGTTCAAGTTCATCTCACAGCATTTAGGCTTTGCCATGAAATAATATTTTAGTTCCTTGTTTCAGGTGCAATGCTCAACGTCAGCAACCAATTCAAACAAATGCTCTGTTTGAATGCTCTATTCCTCCAGCAAGAGAAGAGCTCAATTGCCTGCCTGCGTGTCAAGCATGTATCCTAAGTTTGCAAGGGGAGTGGTAAATTAGTTTCCTAACTAACTTTGGCATACAGAAAAAAGGGTAAGATGAAAATGAAGGAAGGTCTGAACTTGACTGAATGTGACAGCACTGTTGGCCTTTTTCTGACCTTAGGTAAAAAAATGAGAAAGATGTTTTGTTATTTCCATAGTCTCCAACAGTTTTGTAGAATATTCTCTGCACGCACTTCTCTGTGGTTACTTTGATGCACACTGACTCGCAGAACTGCAGAATCCCTGCAGAGTTCCAGGGATGCTAAGTGGAATTTTTTACATTGGCAACATTGGTTGTCACTTAGAATGACTTTTAAGTCATCTTAATTGTGGATGGAAATGAGGAATCCCTGGAAGTGACTGTTGCTCCACTGCCAAGAGAAGCATCAAACCAGTGGTAAATAGATGAGGTAATTACAATTACCAGTATTGTTGATGGATTTAGCTCAGTCTAAGTGAAAACTCTTCTGCAAGAGAAGGATATCCATTAGGTAGGGATTAATGCAGTGATGTGAGATGCATTCTGCTGTCTGGAAAAAAATGCAAAAGAAGCCACTCAGACCAGGAAAGGGAAACAGCTTTCACAGAGGCTGGATTTCTGAACCACTGTTCACAGTGAGGTGGTTCTTCTGGGAAATATTATTGCCCTTTTCTCTGTACTCATCATCCAACCTGCAAAGGCATCTGCTTGCCAGATGCTGAGGGGTATTTGCTGGAGTACTGTTTATCTGAGAGTGAAAGTGTCACTTCATGCTAAAGAGCAGGCATGGATGGAGCTGCCTGAGAAGATAAGTGAGAGTGAAATTTTAAAAATCTTTACATGGAGTTAATTTCATCCACAAATTTCCACAAAAAAGCTTTTGGATCATGAAAAGCAGAAATCTTAAATTAGGGGACTTAAGGGGGGTGGCTCAGAGTTCAGTCCAAGTTGTGACTAACTGATAGGGAGAGTTGCACCTCAGCTTGGTTATTCCTACAACCAAAAGGGACTCTGGCAACACAAGACCTCGATGCTGACAGGGGTGGAAAGGGTCAAGGGAGTCTTCTGATGTCGTTAAACAGAACTTAAAAACCCGATTTTCACAACTTCCTGGCAAATACCTCTAAGGAGGATTTTTCCACAATGAAAGATTGAGGCTTTCATTGGTGTTCTCTGCTGGCTGTTGTAACAGAGGTGGTGCAGCCTAAGATGCCCTTCCTTACACTGTAAATGACTCTGTAATGTCACACTGTTTACTATGGGATGACATCTGCAAATAAAACCGTGGTTTCGTTCTTTAAATTTTATTTTTAGACATTCGTCTTTTGGATTCAGGACTGTGCCATACATTCCTGCTAAATTACAGGAATGACAGCCACGGGTGCTCATTTTCGTGGAGAAAACCGCGGCTGTCCGCGTGTAATGAAAAAAGGCCTCTGTTATATGCAGCCATCAAAGAGAGATTTGTATGCCTGAAAGTCTCTCTACTTTTTCTACTTTTCCTCGCCTGCCTGGGCTACTGGGAGCCGCTGCCCGGCCGCCAGCCCCGCGCCAGCCCTGCCTGCTCCCAGCCGCCTTTCCTGGAAAGCGGGGCAGGAGAGGGGGCGGGCAGCGTCGGATCCCGCGGAAGCCTCGCTTTCCCCAAGCCCCTTTCCTCTGGCTCTGCTCTGGGTTCTTCCCGGCCAGGCGGGGAGGAGAGCGCCCGCCCCCCGCGGGGCCGCCAGGGGAACATCTGGGCGGCCGCGCCGCAAACATCTGGAGCGGCCGCGGCGCATCCCCCGGCGGCCGCAGCTGGAGGGTCCGGCCCCGGCGCTGCCCGGGCCGGCAGCGAGACCCCCGGAGGAGGGGGAAGGAAGGTGGAGAAGGGGCTGCGAGGGAGGGCGCGGCACAGGTAAGGGCGGCCCGGCGCCCCAGAGCCCCGGCTGCGGGAAGGGCCGGGGTGAAGGCAGGACGGGCGGTGGCGGGGCAGGGCGGGGGGATGTCGGATATTGCCGGGTGAAAGGACGACTACTCCATCTTTGCCTTGACTCGGTCCACGGGGGGCACTTTTGAGGTAAAAAGTGCGGACGGGACTTTTAAATCAGCACTCGCTTTCGCGAGGGTTGCTGGTGTTCAAATGCGAGCGTGGCCCTTGCAGGCATCCGGAGCATTTTACTCCATGTGCAAGAGGTTTTGCAGCCGAGGTTCTGGATCGTTGAACAAAGGGGCTCAATAAGTGTTCGGCTTAGTTCTAAGTTTTCTACGTGATATTTTTTCCTCTCCCTCCCTCTTGGATGTGTCAAGTGGAGATGTACATCCAAACTTGAATTTCCAGGCAAAATGAAAAGAATTTAAATGTAGCCTTGTCTTCTTACTGTATGACAGAAACCCTAAAATTATCTTGGCCTCATTTTATTTCAAAACAGAATAACCCTCAGAAAAACACTTTCCATCCCTGCATATGTTCCATTTTGTTTCAATTTTCCAGCAATAAATCATATTCCACTTTCCTAATAACACTTAATACTTGACATGGTATCAAAAATTAATATCTTTTTGATATAGGGCTTTCTGGATCGTTTGGGAACTGGAGTACTTACGACCAAAGTATTTCTGCTTTTTCATTTTTAAACCAAGTGTTTGATGATTACCATGCATTTGCATACTTAGGACTTGTGATTTCTCCACTATATATAACTTTGTTTGCATCACCTTATATTGCTGTTTCTGTGGAACTCTTTAAATTATGGCATAAGTCGTACTCTAAGTCACTGTAAGTACTTTGTAAAAGGAATGTTTACAATATCCACTTCAGATGCAAATTCCTCATTGACTCTGGAGTTGCCTTTCAGAAGTTTGCTTAGATGTCTTTTGCTGCTTTTCAGGGTTGCTTATGTGGCTTTTTCTGTATTTTTCTCTTTACAAATGGAGCTGGGCAAACCAAACAGATTTCTCTCAGTTGTGGAGACTGTGGGTAGAAATAACTGCTGGAGAAGAAAACTCAAATGAACCTTGAGGAGTGGCTGGAATAATTATGTCTGTGTTTAGGCAAACTGCTGTTTACTCTCTTCTTGCACACAAATCTGCCTGGAAAGATCATTTTAGTCAGTACTGCAGACGGCCAGTGCAGCAGCACAAAAATGGGCTCCTTGTTTCCAGTCTGAAGAGGTACATGAACCAAGACTTCTCAGTGTTGAAACTCTGGTCAGCTGGCTCCTAACTCTTTTTCTTACATGTGACCAAACACCCTCATGCTCACTTGCAGTTGGCAGCAGTAGCAATTTTGATCATCTCTTCCAAGATACAAGCAAGGCAAGCTCCTAAACCCAGGAATTACAAATAATTTGACATTGGCTTTGAAATACCCTTGTTTTTAATGGTGCCTCTCTACTGGGGCAGTCCTGTCCCACTGTGCAGCATGAGCCAGACCTTGGGCCCTGCTTTTGGGCACTGCTTTTTTGCTTCAGAAGGTAAAAAGGAGACTTAAGTCCTTTTTATCAATTTATGCCTAAATCAGGGCCTGCGGTAATAATTTAATGCTATCTGAGCAACCCTCCTAAAACTCTTGCTCCACATATGACCTTGATATTTCTAAGACAAATCGTGCAATATCTGTAATGCCAGTGGTTTTGGAAGAGGATACAGCCCCTTGCTGGGTCTGCTCCCTCTGTTAATTGTGTTGTTGGAGGGGTTGCAGGAACTGAAGCTGCTGCTGCTGTAGTCTTGTATCATGGAGGACTCTTCAGTTCCTGTTAATGCTGTATTAGCACAAGTTGATTTCAATTTAATGAGTATGAGGTGGTCCTGTAAAATGGAACTACACCTGTTTCTCTCAAGCATTTTGTTTTTTCTAGCTGGGCTAGGTCAGCCAGCCATTTCTCCCAGCTAGCATCAATGTTACAGACTGCCTTGCCAACACTCCCACTTACTCCTTAGTGTTTCTCTTTTTGTTTCTGATCCACACAGCTTTCTGCTGTTGATAGGGTGTTTCCCCCAAGCTATAGCTGGTAGAGGCAGGGCGTTTGCCCCCCACTTTGGAAAAGCAATGTTATCAGGCACCCTGAGATCAACAGACAAGACTGCAGAGAAAACTTCAAGGTACAGAGGCAGGTTAGCCAAGGCAAAGATCTAGGCATGAACCCTACCTGCTCTGTAGCGCAGGTTTGTGGAAATTACTGATAAGAAAGCTTTATATATTTTTTTTTCTTATCACCCCACAATAAACCCCAAGCACTCATATACACTCATATAATTGGTTCCGATCTCCAAATCCTCAAGATTAAAACATTTATTTTGAATCACTTTGTTTGCAGTGAGGGCTCACACTACCTAACTGTACTGCACGGACAGATGGGGTGGCTGAAGATGGGGACAGATGTTTTAGCAGGATTTGTTGATAGGACAAGGGATAATGGTTTTAAACCAAAAAAAGGGTTATTTAGAATAGATATAAGAAAGAAATTTTTT
>VYZQ01062595.1:0-15627 GCA_013400655.1 Mystacornis crossleyi | reverse complement strand
AAGACTTCCCCTCTGCTTTCTACTTCTTTTCTTCCCATTTGAAATATAGTTCCCGCCTACCAGTCCCCCTGAACCACAGGGGAATTCATACAGGTTGAGATTCTGAAGGTTTGAGAAAATGAATAGTAGTCAATGGTATTTTGTGTTAGGTTAACAAGCAGCTTTGAGAGGGACTGACTGGAGGAAAAGGGGACTTAAAACACACTTATTTAATTCAAATTAGGCAGTATAGTGGAACACAGCTCTGCATTCTAAGCTCTTCCCCTTCAAGGAGGGACCACAGGACTCATTGCATGTGGCTGAGACCTCATGAACTCTGTCAAAATCAGGTGTCCAGGCTATTTTTCAGGCTAACTGGTGATGCAGAGCAGAGATGCCACTGGATCCATTTTCACTGTGGCTCTTCTCTGAGAGGGCTGAAACCAGCATACACCTCTCAGCCCAGGATTTCAGCTCCCATCAGCTAGAGCAGAGGGAGGGCTGTGTTTGCACCTTACTGGTGAGGGAGGAAGAGCTTCACTTCTCTTCAGGCCTTTTGGTTGCTGCCAGCTCAGTGGGAAGCAGAGGCTTGTGGTCTGACAGCCCGGCTGCTCTCCATGCCATGGGCTGCTGGGGCAAGCCACAGTTGGTTATCCCACTTTGAGGATCTTCACTCTTCCTGTGCACAAGCCCTTGCTAGCAGAGGTGTGTGTGGCCTGTCTGTGGCAGTGCCGGCACTGAGTGTCTGACCCAGCAAGGGCTGCCTGGCTGCTCTCTCTGTGTGTGAACGGCTGGAAGTGGCAGAGCCTTGCACTCACTTCACTGGGAGTAATCCAGCTGTTGAACCCCCGAGAAACTGCAGGGGAACTTGCCAGGGCTGACTTACCTGTCCAAGTAAGTACAGAGATAAGAGATTTAGCAGAGTGTTGGAAGCACATTCTGCTAATTGCACGAGGCACAGGGGTTTGAGGTTTGTTTTGAATCTCATTTGTGTTTCAAACAAGATGATGAATCTTGAGATGTTTTTCTTAGTGTCGTATCAGGACTTTCCCTCTTCGGGGTCATCTGAGTGAAATGACTTCTCACATCCTGTTCTTCTTTCTCACGGTCTTTTTTTTGGTGCCTTTTTTCCACCTGGTGATTTTTTGTTTTGCCTTAAGCACCCACAGTGCTTCTCTGTTCCAGTCACCTTCAAGTAGGGCTGAAAATCAGACCTCAGCACTGCCTCCAGGAGCCCCCAGTAAGGCTCTTGCTGTCTCCTGAAGAAGCTGCCAAACTCCCCCTCTTGCAGGAGTTGCTGGTGGGTGCGTGGGGCCGCTGGGCTGCCTGAAGCCCCCATCCTTCCCCAAAGGATTTGCAAAGTGACTCAGGGTGGGAAGTTTGAAAAGGAAGAGCCAAATGCTGCAGCAGTTGCCCCACAAGCCCGCCTGGAGCCGAACGGGGTCTGGGTATGTTGTGTGTTACTGGTGGGGGCACAGGCTGTCCTGAAAGGAGGGAGGATGGGAGAGAGATGCTTGGAGAGGGTTGCCACGGGCTCTTGACCATGACCTGAGCCCCTGGCCCAGGCAGTGCTGACTGGGAGGAGAGGGCCTGGAGGTGCTCAGCAATGCCATGGCTGGCTGAGGTCAGGCTGTTTGAACCTCTTCTGCAGCTCAGCTGTTTGTGTTGTGGAGGAGGTGAGGTGGCTGGTGTCCTGGCAATCAGCCATAGCCAAACCAGCCTTTCTAGGGGATGCAAAGAGATTGTACAGTTAAATCTGTGCTGGGGACAGCAGGACATGCCACACAGGGCAGGTGGCAGCTCTTTGGATACCTGGGAGTGTGTGAGTGCTGTCAGACTTGTGTAAAACCCACCCCTCCAGTGAGCCCCACTCCCCTGGCCGCCGGTTGTCTGTTCCCTTGGGGTGTGATCTCCAGTCCTTTGGGATCAGTTGTGGCAGGGTCACTCTCCTTTATCCCTGCCAGAACAACAAGTGCACGAAGGGGGGCAGTCTGTCTTCCAGCAGTGTGCCATATGTGAAAGGGACCTTTTCGTCCCCAGCTGACAGCTTGGGATGGCTTTTCCCCATCAGCCCTGGGCTGGGGTTGAGTCGGAAATGCCACTGGGTGGGTGTAATTGCTCCTGGCTGGAGTTACAGTCTTGGGCTCATGAAACCCATGTTCCAGCAGAAAATCCCTTAATTTCTGTGAATTAGGGGAAACCTGAGTAGCAAACTCTAACAATGTGTTTCATTTAACTCCTAAACCCAGAGCATTCCTGGGTTATTTAATCCTCCAGGTTCCCTGTCTTCCTCCCTCAGACATAGCATGGTGATTAGTTCCCCTTCCCTTGCAGTCAGTGTCCTGCATCACCAGTAGTCTAACCTTTTTGGCTAATTATCCTGCATTAATTATCCTGCCAAGAGTTTCTGGCTGTGTTCTCTTAGCTGTGATGTGCAATTCCTGTGCTGGCCCGTTCTCAAGAGACCCAAGGGAAGGGAGCACTGGGCCACAGTGGATCCCCTGGTGTCTGCTAAAGGTTGTGTTCACCCCACAAGCTTTGGCTCCAAAGCAGCCCTGACAGATTACTTGCTTTTACAGAACTGCTGATCTCCACAAAACTTGCAGAGGTGGCTGACCTGCAGCTGGCAGAGGGGCTCAAAAACTCGTTGGGAGAGACTGAAGGGCAGTGCCGTTGTTTACACCCAATTTCTTTAGGAAACACAGCTAAAAATGGCAGCACCTCTCTCCTGTGGGGCTGAGAACGAGGTGCAGTTCACCCTGGAAAGCTGCCTGACTCGCTGTGTGGCTCTGACAGTTATTTCTAGCAGGCAGGCAGGCAGGGGTATCCCCCAGAACGGGCATGCCCGGGCTGCCTTGCCACTGAGGTGATTAAATGTATTTCCTGCTTGCTAGAGGGCGGATGCTGTTGTGAGAGCAGGCGGAGCTCCGGCACTGCCAAATGCACTTTAATTTCCTCCTGCCCTCAAGAGGGTCAAAGCCACTAGAAAACCCAGAGGGGAGTGCCAAGGCTTAGCTAGATGCTAATATCCTTGGCTGTGCTGCTAATGAATGACATGTGGGCAAGTTATTTTGCTTCTTGGTGCATTGGTTTCCTCTTGTTGATTAAACTCAGTTAATGAATCCAGCCTCTCTCACAGACAGTGCTGGAATCTGGAGCGTGCCATGGCGAGGGTTGTGTCCTTATCTCAGCACTGTTAACCAGATCTGGGAGGCAGGGATCCCAGGATCCCAGCCACCTCCTGGCAGATCCTTCCCACCCCACATGGGAAAGCGTCAATTCCCTAGGGCAAGAGCTCCCCTGTTCCCTGCACTGTGCTGTCTAATTACAGAGTAAGGCACTCCTGAAGCACAGTTAAGGAGTGCCCTGCTTGTAATATGAGCGAGTAAAGCTGCAGGAAGCAATCTTCTGAGGGATATTAATTTGTGTCCCAGCCAGGCAAATCCCTACTGTAGCTCTGCGAGCTTCTCTGAGCTTCCATGGCTTTGGCTGCTGGTCTGGGTTGTGCCTACAGATAAGGCAGGCAGCTCAGAGAGGGCAGGATTTTGTATAAAATCAGGGGAACGGGGGTCTTGGGAGCTTGAAAAGGATGCTGACAGAATTGGGATGTTCCTAAGAAAGGTCTGGTGCTGCAGCCCAAATCTCTCATGGGGAGCAGTGCACAGTCAGTGCTTTTGTAGGATCAGGAAGGACCCTGGGCAGGGCCTTTCTTTTCTCTCTCCACCTTTGTATTCTTCAGCTTTGTCCATAGGCATTCCCATGAGCTCCTTGGGTGGGGAGGAGCTCTCCTGGTGCCGGTTCCACTGTGCCCGCTGTGACTTGTCCTGCAGCCCTTTAGCCAGCGTGGTGCTACCACCAGGTGGGGTTGTTAATGTCACCGGATGCTCAGTGAGCCCTGGGAAGGGGTTTGGACCTTGAGGTGTTGTGGTAGCACTTAGTGGGAAGCAGGGCTGGATGCTGCCCTGATCTGTGAGGAGAAGTGTTGGCTATTCCCCAGAGGGCTGCAGAGATGCCATGATACAGATCTATGGCCATGATACAGAGATCTGTGGCCTGCTGGTTGTGTGCAGGGGAGAGGAAGGAAGAAAGGGCCATATCAGGTGGAGAGGATGAGTTCCTACAGGCTTCCCTAACCCTGCTCCTTTAGGATATTGTGTAGGTGATGGCTCCAGCCTGGCCACCCAGTGGCTGAAGTAGCAGCAGCCCTGGATTCCAAGATGTTGACACATTTCCTTGCTGGACTTGTGCTTTGCTGTCTCACTGGTGTTGCAGATTCTAGAAATTCTGGAGAAGCGAGTGGGTTTGTTATGCTGAAATATCAGTCTGCCCTGCCTGCCTCCCATAGCAGACTGCCTGGGAACCAGCGATGGGAAATCTTACCAGGATCTTCTTGCTGAATCTCC
The DNA here is from genome assembly GCA_013400655.1 of Mystacornis crossleyi. NCBI lineage: Eukaryota > Metazoa > Chordata > Aves > Passeriformes > Timaliidae > Mystacornis > Mystacornis crossleyi. The sequence goes on along the minus strand of VYZQ01062595.1, from coordinate 11,245 downwards.
GAGGACGTTGTCTTTGCATCCTTTTATTCACAAGCTGGTGATGCCTGTTATGCTCAGGAACATCCAGCACACAGAGCAGTGGGAGAGCAGGAGCTGCAGCGAACGGCAGGACAAATTTGGGCTGGGAAGGCGGAATCAGTACCAGGACACACTGAGAGAATTCAGAGAATTCAGGCGTTGACTTTCAGGTGTTGCAAGCACAAGCTGGCTGGGAGTCAAAGGCACTGCCTGGCAAGAAATCTCCGTGGGCAGCAGGAGCAGGTGCCTTGGTGGATCCTTCTCGTCTCTCCACACTGCAGTGCTTGCTCTTGCACTGATGCTGCCCAGATCTCCCTTAACCAAAACATCCATTTTTCTCCTAAGTGAGCTGTTTTCAGTAAATCAGCAGGACTCACCCCAGCCTGGCTCCAGCTCTCTCCCCAGAAGCCAGTGCTGATATGGCAGTGCTGGAGTATCTTGAGTCCGGACTAAATACGTCAGTTTGTGCTCCATTATTGGATGCACAGCCCGTGTTACACTACAGTAGCAATATCCTTCCTTGTAACCTCATCCCCTTCCTCCCCCAAAAACCCCACTTCAGACCCAGGATAGGCTCTGAGTAGCATTTCCTCACCTTTTTTTGGCACAGCAGCACTTCCTCCCACGCCCTGTGGCTGCAGACCTGGCCAGGCAGTGTTGTGGTGCCTCAGAGCAGCATGGACTTCCCTTGATTTCATCAGCCTTTGGGCTTTCTGCAGTTGTCACAGAACTCAGGGAGTGTGGCAGCCCTGCTCCCACGCTGCAGAGTGGATGGGTCAGCACATCCCACAGCACTGTCAGCTGAGATGCTGCTAATGAATGCGTGTTTAGTGAAATAAGAAATATTTGGTTTCTCCATCATCACATCAGTTGGCTCAAAGCCTCCAGCAGCCAAAGCTGACACACTTTGCCTTCACACCAGGAGTGCAGCTGATCAGCGACTGTTTCCTGGCTCATGGATGGTAATTTATCTGCAATGCACTCACAGCTTCCCAAACTTGATTGCTTGCAAATGCATCAAGTGCTTATCTGTTTCTCTCTGCAGATCTCAAGGGCTCTTCTCACTTCTGTTGTGATTTAACCCAGCAGACACTTAATCACCACACAGACCCTCAGCTCACTCCATCCTCCCCCAGGGGGATGGGGGAGAGAATTGAAAAAAAGAGGTAAAAATATTGTGTTAAAATAAAGACAGTTTAACAGGACAGAGAAGGGAAGGAAAATAATAATGCTGATGATAATTAAAATGTACAAAACAAGTGATGCACTAAGCAATTGCTCACACCCACTGACCAATGCTCAGGCATTCCCAAGCAGCAGCCCCCGGTCAGTTTTCCCCCTGATTTCTCTACTGATCGTGGCATCATATGGTCTGGAATATTCCTTGGGTCACTTGGGGTCAGCTGTCCCAGCTGTGTCCCCTCCCAGCTTCTTGTGCCCCCCAGCCTCCTCACTGGTGGGGTGGGGAGCAGAAAAGGCCTCACGTAGTGTAAACACTGCTCAGCAACAACTAAAGCATTCCTGTGTTATCAGCATTATTCTCATACTGAATCCAAAAGACAGCACTGTACCAGCTACTAGGAAGGAAATGAACTCCGTCCCAGCTGAAACCAGGACAGCCATAAAGTTCTAACTCTTGGATGACTTGGATTTGAGTCTCATAATGAGGAAAGAAGAGTCAAGGATTTCTCTGCCATCTTTTCAAAGTATGGTTACCGGTGATCCCCTGCCCAGGGCAGCTCTGGGTTTGCTTTCTCCAGCCTCAGGTGTAATGACCCCGTGCTCCAGCCTTTTGGGGGGATCCCCTGCCCCCACCTGCTTTCCTGGCACAGCGGAAGGTTCAGCTTTGTGCTTTGTTTTATTTTTACCTTCCGTGGGGAAGTGAAAGCACCCAAGGTGCTGCTTCATCTCAGGGCGTGACAGTGAAACACAAACTCTTCTCTGTCGGTCACCTGCAGGGTCACGGGCTGGGATGGAGGGGGTGCCCAGGCTCGCTGGTGTCTTCTTGGCTTCTCAGTTGGAGGAGGGTCCAATGTCTCTGATTTTTTGGGAGCAGTTCTCTCAAGTTCCTGGTCGTCAAATATCCTTTGTGTCTGCAGCTGGAGAACAAGGAGTCCTGCTGCTTGCCATCTTCTGAAGAAGTTCACAGGGGCAGAGATGATGTAAAGGAGTGAGATAAACAAGTCGGGAAGTACCTGAGAAAGAGCTGTGACTAAAAGGGTGAATCAGGAAAGAAAGAAAGTCATAAAGACTTCTGATTTAGAGCCCTTTGAAATCACAGGGAAGATTTCCCCTGTGTTTAGTGGGTTTGAATTGCAGCCACAACAGTCCGTTGCATCATTTGAAGGCATTGCAAAATTTGGGGCAGCAGAAGGGAAAGCACAGCCTTTGAAAGAGGCAGAAGGGAAAGCTCTGTGGTCTGGAGAGCTTTATAAGGGTCTGGGGCTGCTGGTCTCACTTGGCCAGGCTGCCAGAGCTGCACCAAGTCCTGGGTCCTACCCGGGGCTCTTCAGGGAGTTCACAGCACCTGTGGGAACCCATCCCAGACTGTGGCAGGTAGGAGAGGGGAAAGGTGGGGACGCCTCCCTGTCAGGGGTGGAAGACAGCCATGTGTCACTCAAAAAAATATTTTCAGCCCTGGTCATCGTTATGGAAATGTGAACAAAGATTTTAGCAAGGGAAAGGAGGGACCTCTGTGGTACCATTTTGGGCAGGGCAGCTCTTGCATCCCCGCTGGAGAAAGGAGGGTTTCCTCTAAATAGTGGGTGAGATTTGGGCTGTTGGACCACCTTAGTCTCTGAATTCCTAAGCAGCTGGATAGGTTTCATTAATTTTGGGGAGCGCTTGAAGATTGTTGTCTGAATGCACCATGTATTAACTGCAGCTGAGGTACGGGAGCCTCATCCATCCCAGGCACATGGGCCACCTGAGACAAAGTCCACGGGTGGCTCCTCTGTGCCAGCATGTTGGATTTCAAATGTTCCTGCTCTGCTCACGTGGATCCAGCTTGCTTTCTTCTCTAGTGACCCCCCATCAGTGTTGATGCTGCTGCTCCTCTTTCCTCCCTAACTCCTGCTGCCAGCTAATGGCATCACCCCAGCTGCCCACATATCCCAAACTTGCAGTACAGCTGCCAGCACTGCCAAAACAAGTGAAGCTCCTGAAAGGGATGTTTGGTGTCCAAATTCTCTTGATTTCCAAATGAAAACGGTGGCCAAGCTCTTCTAAGTCTCCTTCAGCCTTCCCTCCCTTGTCCCCACATCCCCCTTGGATGTGTAGTGCAGGTTGGCTGCTCATAGGAAGCTCTGTGGTGGAGTGGCAAGAGCAGGGATGTATCACAGGATCAGGGCAGGGTCCAGCAGGAGGAATGGATGAGTCAGGAGGAGATGGAGGCAGCTACGTACAGCACAGCTCTAAGGGCCACCTTGCAGGTAAGTTAATCTAGGAGAGAGAGCTCTGGCAAGGAGGACACAGCTCCCTAAATACAGCTTCTGGACCAGTGGGAGAAGGGTGCCTTGGGTGAGGGTCCCAGCTGGGGCTCATCTGAGCAGTTAATCTCTGTTAATATATCCAGGGCCCTGGCATGCAGGAGGGAGTAGTGCATTGCTGAATTGTCTCTGGTCCTTGCTGTTAAAGTCATCCCTTTTTCTCTCTCCAGTGCTCAAATCCTGCCTGTCAAGATGTCCAAACCCAGCAAGGTGAACCAGGCCCTGGCAGGTAAGAACCCCCCTGTGCTTTATTTGCTCAATCCTTAGGATGAGGTGAATGAGAGATTTGCCTTTCTGTGGCACTTACTTTCCATTTTTGATTTTTGGAGAGTTAGAAATGCTGTTGGCATTTAAAGTTTCAGACCCAAAGCCTTTCCAGAAAAGTAAAGAGGGTAAATTTGGGGGAGAATGGGACGGACAAACCTTATTAACTGTTTCTCTTATCCTGAGGCTTTCAAAATAAGTGGGATTATTTGAGGCATGGCTATTCATCTTCTTCTATGCCTGTGGATGAACAAGTAGCAAAGGAATGGGCATGTGAATCAAGCTCAGTGCTAGCTGCTATTTTCTGCCTTTTTTTTTTAAGTCAAAGGAGAGGAGTGGTGTGAGATTTTGTGTGGTTTTTTAATATGACTTCTTACAATGTGGTTTTATTAAAAAAGCTCAGGTGGTTTTTAGCTTAAAGAGGATTGTGATGCCTTGTCTTGGGAAAGGGGAGCCAGAAGTTGAATCAGGCATTGTCCCCTGGTGCAGCAGAATACAGGTTTGCTTGCTATCCTGTGAACACAGTACTGAATATACTGAGCAGTGTGTCTGGGCGGGATGAAAGTGCCAGTTTTCAATGCTCCTTTTCAGAGTAGATTGGCCTGTTAAAGTTGAAATGGCATTGCCTTGGAAATGACAGTTTGTGCTGTCAGCTCCCAGTGGAAGCGTTGCTGTGCCAAAAGCCATTGGCACCTTTGCTGTGTTTTGGCTCAGCCAGTGCCAAACCAGTGAGCCTGGTGTGGTGGTGCTGGGCGATTTGGGTGCTCCACGCAGAGCAGAGGTCTCGGCACTGGCACCACCTGTGCGCTCGAAACTGTATCATAATCTGGTAGAGGAGTGGAAAACTGGTGTTTTCTGCAGTTTTCTCTGCCTGTTTCAGACTGCAGAATGTCTGATAACCCTCTCCTTCCTCTGGCTCTTGTCCATGCATGGTCTTTTGGGGTTTTTAGGGTGCTGGGACACCAAACTTTGCTCCTGAGCAAGCAGAGACACATTCTTGTTTTTCAACACAGTGGTTCCCACCTTATTCCAGAAAGAGTGTTTGGTCTCTTCTTGAGTGCCAGGCTTTATCCTGTCTAAAAAGGATCCCCAGGAGTGATGTTTCCCTTCATCTAACATTGGCACCATCGTGAAAACTGCCTTGCATGTGTTTGTAGCCAAACTGGCACTGCATGAGGACTAACACAGGTGTCCTCCGACAGCATGCAGCCCATCTGTCTCCTCCTTAGCAAATCACTCTGGAAACGAGGTGTAAAGTCGAGCTCAGGCCTTGTCTTGGTGGGTGACCTGACCCTTGCTTATAACAGCTCTGCCTTTCATGCCCTGGCTGTTAGCACTGACTGTGTAATTAGGTGCTTAATCACAGAAAGGTAAATAAAGCCCAGAGCTGAAGAGCTCTGATGAATCAGCTCTGATCTCATTCTCCATGTACAAGAGGTGAATATGTGTGGTCCGTTTATGCCTTGTGTTGCCACGTTTAGACAGAAAAGGCTGCCGGAAATCCCAACAGAATAAACCATTTGCCACCATTTAATACAGTAAAATGGTTAAGTTTGTAATTGGCATCTCTGTTGTTGCAGTCTGAGGGTGTAAAAGAAGGGATAATGACTCATTTTAATACTCTTTATCTCGCCCTGAGGCAGCCAGCACCAGGCACACTGGGATGCAGAGAGAGAGGAAGCAGCTCCCTGGGGCCAGGGTCTCCTTCAGATCCAGGTCTTCACAGTGATGCCCGAGGTTTTAACTGTTACATTTTTCAAATCCTGCACTGCCTCCTGTGTAACTCTGCAGCTCCTGTGGCCTGTTAGCTGTTCTCTCATCCTCAAACCCTCTCTAGGTTTGCTTTCCAAGAACACCTTGATTGCTCCTGCCCCAAAATGGGTAAACTAAAAGCCTCTGAAGAGGAAGGGCAAGCTTGGGGTAATTACGTCATGAACTGAAGTTATAATTGGAGAATTAACCCTGAAATGCAAATGGACCAAACTTACAAAAGTGTGAAGAACCTGTGACCCAGGGTCCATCTTGGGTGGAGGCTTTTGACTGCCCAGGGTGTACCTTTGAAGGCCCTTCAAATAAATACCCACTTTTATTCTCTTGTTCTTGTCTAGTCTCTCTTTTTAGGTGGCCACTCCAGGCATCAGTAGGACACAGCTTTGGGTGCTATGATGCCCTCTGCCAAGTGTCCCACACCTCAGAGGTGCAAGGGAGGAGGGCAATCTGAATTGGAGTCCTCAGAGTCACGTAGAAGCAGAAGCAAGATTGATACAAGTTAATCAGGGAGTGTAAGGAAAATAAATCTTCCGGGATATTTCTGGTGAAAAGCAAACCCTGGAGTTCTGGTAAAAAGGAGAAGTCTTGTTGAAATATTAATTGGCTGGGTCTTTGGGGACACCTTCCCCTGTACGCTCTGCTCTCTGTTTTTAGAACCTCTTCTGGGAAGTGGTATTTTGTTCATAATTAAAATCCTGCTGCTGGTGTTCAAGTTACTCATTACTCAGGTGATTCTCTAACGCAGGCTGGGCTCCTTTTGTTCCTCCAGTCCCCACTGCATGACTGCTTCCTACAACATCAGTGGAGAAGGCTGGGGGACAATGCTGTGAGGGAAAGAGAAGTCTCAGACGTAAGTGAAAGAGGCTTTATTTTGGAAAATGTGTCCAGCCGTTTCAGAACCCTTGGTCTCCATCCCCTGGTGCCTCAGCAGCTTTGGCTCTGGTTTGAAGCTGGACAGATACAGCCCCTGAAACTCATGGGTGATGTTGAGAAATGCTGCAGGTGCATCTCTTGGATGCAGAGGGAACTTGTGGTGGCTAAACAGGAGATGAGGAATCCTGTGAGTCTGAATTAGAAGCTGGGTTTTGTTTGTGTGATGGGTGCCTGGGGATTTGAGTGAGGGATTTGTAACACTGTCAACCTCACATCTTTTGAAAGCACCTCTTGGGATCCCAGAAGTCATGAAGCTGACTTTAAAACCATGTTTTGTACAAGAAAGTATAATTTTTCCTTGCTTTCTGCTAGTCTAATACTTCTAAGTGCATGTGGAAACTTGTCTTTTAAGCTTTTCCCCAAGTATTTGATCAGTACAGTGAAATGCCAAACAGGTCTAAGCAAACTGTTTAACCACAGTGTTGGTGTTAAAGGATCAGCTGGACTAACATTTCTTGGGAATAATGGAGTTTAGCTGGTGTGCCTTGGGGCTGAGGGCTGGCAAGGTGCTCATATAAAGGCCCTTCTAATATTATATTTAGGATGAAATCTGAAAAGTTTTTTGTTAAATAAAACCGGGTGTTTCTTGCTTGTGTGATTCCTGGAGCTGGGCCATTTGGGAATGTGCTAACCATACTGATTTTGCTGGTGGGGCTAATTGCACAAATTAGCAGTGCTTTTCTGAGATCTCACATTATCTGAAGGTAAGCTCTGCCCTGCACCAGCCTGAGGTCTGTGCAAATCCAGGTCAGTGACCAGATCAACCCATGTTGGGCTGGGTGTGAGTGACTGTGTGGCCAACACTCCTTACATAATGTCAGAGTGTTTTTCCTGTGCTCAGCTTCTGCACAGGATGTTACAAAAAGTCCCTTATTTACACTGCAAGCTGAAAAAAACTGGTGGATGTTGTCATAGCTCCAGTGAAAATAATTTTACCCCAAGGAGCCATTAATACTGTATTTCTGGCCAAATAAGAGGCTTTGAGCAGGAGAAAAAAGGCAGTTCTGCATGTGCTTATTGGACACATAGAATCAGATCAGATCCCAAAGGATTCTTTGCAAGGTTTTCTGTCTCCTCCCTCCTGCAGTCCTTGCAGGGAAGAAACCCAGAGCCCAATGGAAAGTGTGAACATAGAAAACAATATTTTTCAAGCTCCTGGACTAGCTAGGGAGCAGCAGGAACTTTCACAGGAACATGTCCAAAGCAGTCTTGATCTGGGCAAGCTTGTCCTGTTGCAACTTGTGTTCAGGTGAGAATTTATCCAGGTCCAGGCTCTACTTGCTCCTGACATAACTCCACAGATGCCTGGAACAGGTTCTGACTTGAAATCGTTGTGTCCACGGGTCAGAACTGGATGCTCAATCTGCAGATGTGACTTGTGTCTGTATTGTTTTGGCACCTTGTAGGAAAACACCCTCCCACCTAAGGCCTGAGTCAGAGGATGTCCCTTCCTGAGGACTCCAGTCACCAAACCTGTGGAAGATTGTTAATGCTGAGATTTCCAGTATTGTACTTGAACTTTAAAGGCAGCATTGCTCCTGGGGGTTGACATGAGGCAGCAGAGCAATGTAACACCAGAACCTTTTTGAATGCTCTCTTGGCTTGAATCTGCAGAATATGATTCATTGCATGTAGCTCCAAAAGTAGCACAAGGTTAAAAACTGGCCAAGAAAAGGTAATTTCCCATTTATACCTTTTCTTGACCAATTTGAGATTGGAGAACATTGAATTTGGGTAATTCTCCTGGTCCCATGTTTGCCCTGTGCTGTATGTCTGTGTGGAGCTGTAGATGGGTATGCAGCTCAAAAAACAAAAGAAAGTTCGTGGAACAAATGTGTTTTTATTTGGTGGGGGTTTTTTAGTTTCGGTTTTTGTTTGTTTTGTTGTTTGTAACAAACCACTACAGTTGGTTTGTTAGGGTTTGGGGGTTTTGTTGGGCTTTTTGGTGTTGTTTTTTTTGGAGGGGTTGTTGGGGGTTTTTTTTTGTTTGTTTCTTTGTGATTTGTTTTGTTTTGTGATGGTTCATGATGCTGGCAGACAGTTTTGGACATGTTATTCCGGGTGCAAGGGGGGCTGTGTTGCAGAATAGCTGAACTCATCTGAGGTTCTGTGGCTCCTGCTTTTTGCTTGGTCTGAATTTTGTTGCCCTCTGCCACTGAGAGTCTGAAGCCAGTTGTTCATCTTGTGCTTCTGTTTTCTCTTTCTTTCTGGGCTCTGCATGCTAATGTTAGCAAGACAGTATTGATCTCTTCAGAAGAACACATTAATTTTGCATTTGCCTATCAGTCAGCTGTGCGTGGGTGGTGATAATCCCTGTTAGTCTTTGGACTCGCTTTTCAAATGTCAGTCTGTGCCATCAGTGCTATTGCACTGCTTAGAAACAGCTTTTTTAGAGACAACTTTCCTGTTCCCTTTCTGCACCAGTTCTAGGAATAGTATTGTGCAGCCTCGGTGGGGTCAGAGAATTTGGGATGATTTCCCCAGCTGTGGTGGGAGATCTTGCCTGTCTCTCAAGAATATTGTTCCTCCAGCCTCTCTAGTCAGAGTGCCTGCTGCTGCTCTTCTTGGAATATCTGGCTGTTCTCTCCTGGAAGGGGAAAGGGGGGGCAGCTTTGGTGCTGCTGCTGGGCTTTGTGTCTCAGCTGTACTCAGTGAAAAAACAAGTAGCTTTTGTTCTGGGGACAGTTAAGCTCTTCCTTAGGGCTCCATGGGAGTAGTGGGCTGCTGGCTTTGATGGGGCTGAGAGCTCGCAATAGGCTTGTGGCCTTTAGTCAGGACTTTAAGGGAGTTATTTTGGTGGTGAAATTTGTGGATCTGGTGAGCTCTCCTCGGCTGTGCCTGGTGCTGTCAGGAGGGCAAGGGGTACTAACCAAGTTTTGTATGCTTTGGAGGTTCTCTGGCTCTGCAGCTCCTGGGAACTGGGAGAACTGTAGATCTCAGCTCTAGATCCCCTTTGAGGGTCATCCATGGCTGCCTGGTTACCTATTTCCACTTGGAAGTGCATTTCACCATCCCTTACGCAGCTGGGTCTTGTGGTCAGCCCAGGTCTTCCAAAGTTCTTGGGTAATCCTGGGGAAACTCCTTCCTCCGTCTCTGTCCCCATATTGTGAAACCCCTTCTGTCTTTTGGCCCTTAAATGGGAAAGTTTTAGTAAAAACATTGAACTTCGTCTGTCAAGAAAGGAATTGAACAGCTTCCGGAATATTTGTGCTCAGACCTTAGGAAGAGGAGGCACAAATTGTGGTCAGCACTGTGTAGGAATAGTTCTGCTCGTGGGGCACTGACACAGGCTGTGCACAGGGGATTTATAATCACAGGACACAAGTTCTTGACTGGTTGCATATTTGAGGCAGGAAATAGTCTTACCGCTTGCACACAAAGCTGATGCTTCCCATCATAACTCGATTTTCAGTCATGTGTGGGCAGGGTGCCTCGTTTTTGTCCAGAACAAATGTGCTCTAGAAAGGAATCTTCCTTTCCCCACACGGCCAAATAGAGGCTTGCAAAAATAAAATGCTTGGAAATCTCAGCTTTGGCCATGCATTACTGAGCAGGAATGTCTGTAGCATTAGGATGTGGTTTGTGTGGTCTGCTCTCAGAGGGGATTTCTGGGGAAATGCTGGCTTTTAGGTTTTCTGCTGTTGGTTTGCAACTAGAAGCATTTTTTTTTTTAAATTTCTGGTGCTGGCTGTTGCAGGTGGGAAGTTGCTCTTGGGAAAGCAAAAGCAGGTGTTCTCTTGGGTGTAAGTGTGAGAGCAGTATGGTACCTTGGAAGTGTTATGATTTGTAACCTGATTATGATTTGTAGCCTGGATTTCACAAGCAAACATCATCTCAAGCATGATCAGTCCTGTAGCTTTCTGTGTGCCAATTTTACCTTCAGGGAATGGCTGTCCTTTTTAATGATTCATTAGTTTTATCAAACTGCATTCTGTGGATCCAGCTGGCTGGGATGGGGGAGGATGAGGATTGCATTGCTGCCGGGAATTTAAGGGAAAACCGGAGAGCCAGGGAGGAGAGGGTGTGGGGTGAGTGGGAGGCTGTGTGGGGCCGCTCTGCCCTGGTGTTTGGAGGCAGCTCAGCTGCACTCTGGGGATTGGTTCAGTGTGACACTGTTGAAATGAGTAGCTTTAGGGGGGAGCAGCTGAGCAGGACCTTTTAGGGGTTATGGGTGATGCCCTTCATCCTTCAGGGCTGCTTCCAGGGCTCCAGAGAGCAGGAGAACTCTACACCACAGCAGACTCGGTGCCTGAGAAGCCATAAAGCCCAAAGAGGAGGGGCCTATTCACACACCAGCACAGAGGGTCACAGACAAGACATGTGCCCACATTTCCCTCCCTTAATTTGCTGCCTGGGCTCCTCCCTCTGAAAACCTCCAGATCCTCTCCTTGTGCTGACTCCAATGCCCTCAGACATTCTATGCCCTCAGAACTAAGGGCTTGGGTTTTGTTTTGTTTTATTTTACTTTTTTTTTTTTTTTTTTTAATTTTCTTTGAAAGGTTAAAGGGTTTTTTTTAATGAATGTGTTTCCCCATTGTTTCCTTCCTGCATGTTGACCTCGTACCCACTGTAGGCATGACAGCTATTCTGATGTCAGCCGCCGGACTGCCCGTGCACCTCACCCGTGTGCCGCAAGCTGCCAGCACCCATAAGGCCACTAAAAAACACAGCTCAGTTAAGGAGGGGAGGAAAGTGTCCAAGAAAGGTAGTTCCTGCTCAAACTCTGATATTTGCTTCCATCTCCTTTTCTTTATCTCTCTGCCCCCCCCCCC
>VYZQ01062593.1:0-12595 GCA_013400655.1 Mystacornis crossleyi | reverse complement strand
TTTTTTTTTTTTTTTTGGGTGCTATCCAAGAAGTAAACCCTTCCAAGAAAAAGAAATAAAAGAAAACATTTCTTTACCCCTGGCTTCTGTTCCTCTCCTCAGCAGCTGAAGAGCAAGTTCAAAGAGTAAACAAGGAGGTAATGAGACAAAACAAACATACCCTGAGACAGTGCTATTCCTATAACACTATCACAAAATGCCATCCCAGTGCTACCAAAACAAAGATTTCAGACTGGATCAGCATCTCACGTTAATCAGCCTAACTTCAGTTACTTTAGCAAGTTATTTTGGACTGTCTAAACTGGGGTAGACTGATTAGTCAAGTGCTGATCATTGATGATTCTGCTTCATTTATGCTATTGTTTCCTGTGAAAGGTGCCTGCCTGCTGCAGTTTCTGAACCAAAAACTCCTATGCAACAATACCCTCTTCCTGTGAAAACTTCACACCCAGCATTTAGCTTCAGTGAGCATAATAAAAAGACTAAGAAATATGTTAGCTCTGCTAAGGGCATCCTAGGCAGCTGGGTACAGCAGGTTTTTTTATTAAGGTGTCATAGTTGACATTTCACCACCCAAGGAAGATTGCAATGGTGTATAAACCCTGAACGGTTATAAATTATCTCTTTTTTCCCCTAGAGTTTGACAATCAGTCTAGGTGTAGAAGCTCAGGATATGTGTATGGAAATAAAACACAGTCATCCATGGTCTCCTAAGACGATCAAAGAGTTGATGTGGTTTTATGCAAATATCTGCTAGTAGCTTTCTATTAAAAATAACATACCATTGGATATGTAGCGTTGTAGAAGGTAACACACCAAAATATGGCTTAACTTAAAATGAACTTCCTGTCCAGCAGCAGGTAAAATGCATTTAATTTGGCAAAAGTGAACCATGAATGAATATCCCAAAAATTAACAGTGATTCTGTCTTAAATTTTCAAGCCATAGGGGGGCATTTCACGGCAGTTAATTGAACTCATGAATCTGTCCTGTACAGACCAAATAGAATTGTGACATATGCGGAAGTAAGTGAAGGACAAAGAGAATAATTTTCTTGGTAGGTCACATTACATTGTATGCTGTCATGGGTTGACAGCATGTCATCTTGTGAGAATAGATAAAGAGTAGGCTAGATCTGTTTGCTGAATAAGTAACAACATAAGGGAAATAATTAAAAGAAATAATTATAACAGTTTTGACATATACACATAATACTGTGCCTTAAACATTACACCAACTGCTGGATCATACTTGCTTTTAAATTATTAACACTGAAACCCAGCCATTCTTGGGACATAAGTCACAAATTCTTTTCCAAACCCTTTTTCCTGATTCCAGCCAGGACAGAGCTAATTTTTCCAGTAGCCAGGAGTGGCCATGGCTAGGACCCACAGGTTATTCTATACCACCTCATGTCACTTTCCAGGGATGGGGCAAGGTCTCCCTTTGCAATCACATAGCCTGATGGGTGGTTGGGTACTGCCGGGCTCCATGTGGTGAGCAAATTGCACGTGAATCGTTCATTTCCCTTGCACACCCTGTTATTATCAGTTTGCTGTTACTGTTTGTTTCCTTATTTCATTTCTGTTTTCAGTAAATTGTTTTTATCTCAACCCGTGACCTTTACTTTTTTTGCCTCCAGTTCTCCTCTCCAGCCCACCACAGTGGGATTGAGCAGCACACCATGCTGGAGTGCTGTGATGGGGTCACAAAATTGGAGAACGCCATTCCTAAACCATAACACCCTTATAACTGATGAAAAAATTTTATACTGTGACAGTGGTCTGATAATGACACAGGCAGCTTAGAGAAAGAAGGTGTGGAGACTTCATCACTGGAAATATTTAGCATTCAGGGCAGGGCCCTGAACAACCTTCTGCAGCTGACCTTGCCTGATGGGTGGCAGGTGGCATCTGGGGACACTGTTTACTGGTGAACACTGCTGGGTTAATGGCTGGGATCAATGATCTCAGAAGTCTTTTCCAACCTTATTCTATGATTCTATAACCATGCAACATTCAAAGGTGTAAGCCAGGTTCAGCCATGCTCTCATTCTCAAGCACTGCAGTATGCATCACCATATTTCCTAATCCAATGAGTCGTCTTTTTACCTATACACCTTCAACATGCTGCATGTCGAACATTCATGTTACTAATCTGTATCCAACTTTCAGCTTTTCAAGGCTTTGCAGCAGAGAAAAAAAATCAACACAGAAGTCATAATCAGTCCCCGTATACCTCTTATCTGCCACATTTATGAAAAGAAAAGCATTGCTGGACCTTCTAACAAATTCTGCGTTCCTGTATTCACTAGAAGCAGAATTTCAATGGAAATTTGAAGCAGAATGTTGCATAGTCTGTTTTCTACATGATTTTTTTTGCCATGATTTTAAGTTATTTTTATGGATTTTCAAATCTGTGATAAATGCTTTATCTAGGCTAGACAAGAGATCAATAAACCAGGAAAATCATCACAGTGCAAAAATGCAGGACAGTCTCTTATTTTCTGACATCTCTCTTGGGAGCTAATGTTCCTCTTCCTTGCCAACGTGTATTCTAGCGTAAATAAATGGAATCTAGTTCACCTACATGGTGCTAAACCCTTTGGTATACATCCCCATAAAACTCTTATTTTGTCATTGTGTTTGTGTAGTGGATATGAGACAAAAGCTGTTCTGTGCATCAAGGCTAAAACTTTCCCTACAGTGTAAGAAAGTTCAGCGCATTGCAAAGTAGATGTGCTGAACTATACTTCCTCCATTTCCTAATGCGTACATGTCAACAGAACTTGATGTTGAAATAAAACTGAAATAAAAGCCTTGGAAAAACTATGTCAAAATACCGAATCTGGTGTTAATTTCCCATTTGTTCTATTCCTTTTCCCGTTCTCACACATATAATAGGTGTTCTCAATACTAATTCAACAGTTAAATCCAGAGTAATTGTAAATTTATGACTTTATAACTTCTGCACAGTTGGATATTCAAGTGGAAGGAAATAAATTAGCAAAATGAGGAAGTGCTGTAGTTCATAATATATGTTGGGAAAACTCTTTAAGAGATACAGAGCTAAAGAGAGTGTAAGATGTGCAAGAAAAGAAGGAGCATTTCTCATCTGCAGACAATAGCAATTCTGAGGAAATGCTTTCCACTTGGGAGGAATGTAAGCGAAGCCTGGAAGGGCCTATGTTGTTATGCCAAGTTTACAGAAAAAGCATTGACAACTTCAATTTTAAGCTTTAATTATACTTTAAACAGCCTTTTCCACCTCCTTTACTTTTTGGGTGTGCACAGTTTCTTTTTTCTGCTATTATTTTTCAGTACAAGCTGAAATGAATTCAGGTAAAATTATCTTGTTTAAGGTCTAAATGTTATTAGGAAGGCAGAAAGTATATGTAACACAGTAGCACACAGCCAAAAGAAAAATAGCTGTGACCTTGAGAAAAGAAGTGACAACTCCAATAAAAAAATAAAGATAACAAAGATCCACATCTAAGAGGAAACATGAATCTATAGGGAGAAAGGAAAGTGAATCCACAAAAAACAGAGCCTCCCAGAAGCCCTCCCCAACACCAGCTGGAAGGAACTGGTCACAGGCAAAAATTGGTCATGAAAGTTCTTTAATATCTCACAGCTGTGCACAGTCTCCACAAAGTACAGAAAGTACTGACTCTGAAGAGAAGGTACCTAGCTACAATTTCTGTATTTCCTTGTATGAGCAGAAGACATGGAAAATACTGAAATCTTTAGCAGTGAAATAGCTGTATTTTTCCTACCCTTTTTCCGAGGGATTTACAGTAGTGCAAACTAGGAAAGAAATATTAGAGAAAGAATAGATGTAAAATTTCTGCTCGAAAAATTATCTGGGGAAAAAAGCCTGCTATTAGAACTAACAAAAATAAAAATAAAAAGCCCTACAAAACACACCCTAAACTAAGATATACAGTGTGCAAAGTCACACTGTGAGGAAGTACAGCACCTGAAGAAGCTAGAGGACAAAAGTTCCTGTATCTGTTATTTCCAGTTGATTGTCTCTAAGATTTGCCAGGCAGCCAATAACAGACACAAAGCAAAAAAATTTAGCTGGAATTCAGGCTCTATTCATCAGTAGACCTGTAAATTCTGTCTTAATTTTTATCTGTAATTAAAGTCTGACAGTTGCAATACAGTTATCATTGCTACTGCGCAAGAAATTTTTGCTACAAAACCAAAAGTAATTGACTACTGAGTCCTGGAAGTAAGAAAATAAATTGTATGAGACCCATAAGAATCAAGTAGCTAAATCCTTATGTTTTACAACAAAACTTACTTATATCTCTAATAATAGGAAATTGTTACTTCTACTTGTATCTTAACTTCTATATCTAGAACAAAGAAAGCAGACGTTGTAAACTGTTCTTTTTCACCTTGATTTCTTTTTGTTTTGCCTACCTAGTTTATCAAATTTTACCTTGACTGAAGCAAATCTACTCTTTACTTACATGAGAGAAGGCATTTTTGAAAGATTAAGTTAGGTCTTCAAAATGCAATATTTTGCCAAGTAAATTCTTTTCCAAATTCAGACAGGTGGCTGTTCAAGACATTCCCATGTTCTGCTCACCTGCAGCAGCTTTTCCTGCTGGTCCTGCACAGGTGATTGTCCCGCTCTGCTCTTCACTGGTGTTGCGTCACCTTGAATACTGTGTGCAGCTTTGGTTACTGCAGCGTATGAAAGACATTAAACTATTGGAGGGTGTCCAAAGGAGGCCAGTGAGGATGGTGAAGGGCCTTTAGGGGAAGCCGTATGAGGAGAGGCTGAGGTCACTTGGCCTGTTCAGCCTGGGGGAGACTGAGGGGAGACCTCACTGCAGGTGATAACTTCCTCATGAGGGAAAGAGGAGAGACAGGCACTGATCTCTTCTCTGTGCTGACCAGTGACAGGAGCCAAGGGAATGGCCTGAAGGGGAGGTTTAGATTTGATATCAGGGAAAGGTTCATTACCCAGAGGGTGGTTGGGCACTGGAACAGCTCCCCAGGGAAGTGGTCACAGCACCAGCCTGACGAGTTCAAGAAGTGTTTGGACAATGCTCTGAGGCACGTGGTGTGACTCTTGGGGTGTCCTGCGCAGGACTAAGAATTCAACTTGATGAATGAACTTTTTGGGTCCCTTCTAACTCAACATATTCTGTGATTCTGTGGTAATTCTTTCCACTGCTGCTTTGTGCATTATATCAGAGAATTGAGATGGATAAAAAATTAAGCGACTTTTGTGGGTTTGGATTTGGGTTTTTTTTTTTTTAGAGAGGTCAATTTCATCATATGCTGTGGAGTGCAGCCCCACAAATCATAAGAGAGCAGGAATGAGTGTCCACAACACAGTGCTCTAAAATATTAAAATGTGCCCCACTGCTGGGACAATGAGCATGCAAACACAGTAATATTCTCTCACATTATCTGTTGATATCTCAGTAAGAAAATGCAATGGTAGCTTTCAAATACATAAGATAAAAAATACTTAGATTACTATTACTTAAAGTCTTCAAATGGCTATATGCCCATCTTAGCTGAACTAGATTGTTTTTGGACTACTGTGTTTTAGCTATAGAACAGTATAATGATAACAAATGCAATAACAGTTTTTCTTACTCTAGAAAGCAATATCTACTGAGAAAGTACCCTAAGGCCTGAAGAACATTTATAAGCCATTTCATATGATACAAAATAACCCTGGTTTTATCAAATAACAGAGTTTTAAAAAAAATAGACAAAAGGATGCATTTAATCTATAGCCTTTATTATCTAAATTCATGTCCTCAGATGACAGTATTTTTGATTTTTAACACTGAATGTGATTTTAACTCTGGAACTGTTATTCATACACAGAGCGTCAGGCATTCGGCCACAGATACAGTCAGGGGAACTACTTGTTGGTTATATTGCAATGACCTGGTACACAAATTGATGTGTAACAAAAAAATCAAACAAAGTGAATTTAGAAATAGTATCTTGGGAGACAGTGAAGAGCCAGTGCAGTTACAAGCATTTGCTGTCACAGCTGTCAGTGGCAGGCGAGAGTTAATGTCTCTTCAGCTCTCTCATTGGGCTCACGTTTTGCTTCGCACATGCATTAAGAATGCTCGAGGATGCGGCTTGTTAGTCTCTATTGTGGTTTAACTCTGTCTGACAACTAAACGCCACAGAGCCCTGCACTCATCCGCACCTCTGGCTCCTGTGATGGGATGGAGAAAAAACTGAAAGGGTAAAAGTGAGAAATGAATTCATGGATTGAGATAATAACACTTTAAAAAGAAGTAAAAAATAATCTTTAAAAGAAAATAAGCTTTTGTAAGGAAAAGAGGAAGAATAAATAATATAGAGGAAAAAAAAAAACCTAATCAGAGAATTTGCTGCAATCCATGAACCACCACCGAGATAAATTACTGTCCATTTTTCTCTTTCCAGAGCCAGTTGGATGGCTTTTACCTCTGCACATGGACTAGGTTCAATTTGTCCTTCTGAAGTTTCTTCAACATCTTGGGAGACCCCAAAAAGCAACTTTCTACTTTTCATGTGTTCCCATAATACAACAGTATCCATCTTTGAACGTATTGCTTTTCAGTTTCTGTAATTTATTTCAAAGTGTGGCCTCCTCAGTACAAGTCATTTCCTGTAGCAATCCTCCAAAGTTTCAGTCCTGTGGACATTCCATGATCGCTTCCAGATTTCTGTGCAGTCAGATTCTCCCATTTGAGCCTGTTGCGTTGTCAGTGCAATCCACTTACTCCATGTAGCATCACATATATGATGTGTAGAGTGGACCCTCCTTTATTTACATTCAGCCCAGCACAGGCAACCAAGATAACAAAAGAAGCTGTACTTCCATATCAACTACATCTGAAGACGTTCCAGCACCTTCATATGCTGCTAACTGTGGAGGTCGGTGCACTGAGAAGGCTTTCCCCAGAATGCTCTGTTCTGTTCTGTTACACCCCCAGAGCTTTCTGATTGGTTCCCTTCCCCTGGACCCCCGTTGCTCTCGCAGCACTTTTGAAGAACCCTGCACGAGTGAGGACACATTAAAAGATCTCTTCTGTAGAACCCCATGTGAAGACTTTCTCTGCTCATTTATTGTCGGGACTGTTTTACAAGCTATCCAGTGTGAAAGCGTATGTGTGTGTGCAAGTGTGCCGGTTACACAGAGAAATTTCCTTCGAGACGCTTTTGGAAGGTCGCAGCATTTTACCATCCAGTAGCACCGCGACAGCTAATATTTCTTTTTCTTTCAGAGTGTAACAGGCTTCACATCTACTACATTCTGGGGTCCAAAACCTTAGACGTTAATCTTTGTCTCTCCAGACACTTTCTGCCAGAAGATCCAGGTGAGGACATTATCCCGGTCTCAGGCATAATGCATATTTTTCACATCGTGTCGTGTCTGGACTGGCCGAAGTGCTGCAGCACAACCTATCTCCCATTTAACATGCTCAAAGTCCTGCTGCTTCTCAAAGGCCCACTCAAAGTCATTCTCTTTCCAGGCCATTCAATAGAGAGGACCCACAGAATAAACAGAAAAATAAGAATACAACCCAGAATATGCATTCTTCAAAAGCCCACAACATCTAAGAAGCTTGTGTTTCCCTTTTGTTAATTACTGGTGACAAAGCTGTTATTTTATTGATCATATCCACTGAGATATCGTAATGTCCATCTTGCTATTTTATTTTTAAAAATTGAATCTCTCATGCAGGTCCTCTGACCTTACTTTGCTTTATAGCAAAACCAGCTTTTATAAGAATCTGGATTACTTTTCTCACCTTCTCACATACTTCTGCTGTGCTGTCTTCCACACTGAGGTTATCAATATACTGCAAGTGCTCAGGAGCTTCACCTTGTTCCACTGTAGCCTGTATCAATCCACAACAAATGGTAGCACTGTTTCCACCTGTGAGCCAGTCAGTTTCCGGCATATTCCAGGATACTCCTTCACACGGAATCAAGCTGGAACCTGCACTCTGATGCCAAAGGGATAGAGTTACCTACTTCAATAGTTGCATAGCATTTGGCAGCCTTTGTCTCGGCTTTGTACCTGAGCTCTAGCATGTCTGGTATGGCAGCAATCCGTGGTGGTGTGAGTCAGTGGTTACAGTATTTCATGGTAAGTCTACACCGGTTAGTTTTCTGCAGTTGCCATATGGGAAAAAAAGGGTTGCTTTCCAGCCACCAGAACAGTTTATGGCTGATAGCCAAGGAGTCTTGGCTGATGTGATATTGTTACCTGTGCAGTGTCAGGATAGAAATTAGAAATGTTGTTCTTTGAACTACAAGCCCACAACAGAAGGCTACTCTCAGAGACCAAGACAACCTAGACAGCTGTTTAATCCATTCTCAAGGCAACTATACCATCCCAAAGCATACCGTGGTTCCCTTAAGTAACTGTCTCCAGAGATAGTCTATACCAAGGATATATGGAGCCTTGAAACCAGTCACAATAGGATGCTTTTACCACTCATTCCCAGATAGGCATACCTCAGTCTCCAACAGAGACCCTTGCTGGGATCCTCCATCACTCTAGAAATACAGATGGATACTTCCCTATCGTAATGTTGTTACAATACACTGTGCAGCAGTGTCCACTAGAGGTTTACACTCATGTGGGGCTGATATGTTAGGCCATGTCAGGCCACTGTGGCAGATCCAGGTCTGTGTAAAATAGATAGGCTTTGACAGAGGAGCTTCTAGGTGTTGCAAATCCTTCATGCTGCTGTTACAGTAAGAGTGAGGGGGCATGGTGTTTTATGCAGTTCAGTTCTGTGCTTTTCAGAGTCACAGTGGACTCCAGTTTTGCTGGTGTGACAGCCCCACAAGCAAAGCCCTTGCAGGGGTTTTCAGTTCAGTTGCCCTGGCTTATGTTAAGAAGGAAGAGGTCTCTGAGTATACAGTTTCCTGCCATCACGTCAGTTTGGGTGGCGGGTTAACTGTATAACCAGGCTTTTGTACACTGGGATGCCCTCTTTGACCTGAGTGTTGCAGCCTCTCTCTAGTGATATGTAAGGTCTCGGGCTGTGTAGCTTCAGGCCCAGCTAGCACATCTGGGAAGAGACCTTTAACTTAAATGCCTATCATTAAGCTCCCTTGTGAATCGCCTAAATTTTGTAGATCATGTTGTACTGTCTTTTAACTTGAAGATTTTTTTCTCCATATGAGATATTTTCTGCTGGTCTGTGTAGCACTGTGGAAGTGCCTGATTTCTTAAGGGCCTTAGATTTTCTGCCAGTTTTCTGGAGACTGTTAAACACTGTCCTATGGCTAGAAGATGTCTGGAGTCCACTTCCTCACCTCTTCCTTGCTGCTTCGAATGCTGCAGCTGAAGTTTTAACATCGTTCCACAATCCTTTCTTTCTGATTGCAAATAGATCATGTACAGTCAAGGACAGTAACTGCTGAAAATCAGTTGCTTGAGCAAATTAGTTATGAATTGATTGGGGGATTGTTGCCTAGGTCATTCTCTTCGGGAGGTGTACTCTTTCATTTCAGATGCCTTGTACTATTTCAATGCTGATGTTACAATACCAATTTTTATTCTATTCTGAGCAATTTTTTTGAGGAAATGAGGAGCGTAGAATCAGAAAAATTCATATAGAAGTAGTTTTAAAGCTTATTCTGTATTTCTTTTGGAGAAAATTTTTAGATAGGATATTCAGTAGTGAAGTTTGCACAAAATTATTGAAAGGATGACTTATTTTTATTTTCATTGGTGTAATAGGGTGAATCTGAGTTGATGGGTTTTTGGGCCAACTGTGCTTTTGCAATTTTGCGTATAAAAGCCCATGCAAGCACAGGAGATTTCTCTTTGTTTTCTGGCCTCAAGAGCCGAGGGGTGGCTGGGCCCCCTCGACCCCTCGGCGAGGCGGCGGTGAGGAGCCGGGCTTTTCCCCCAGGGAGAGGTCTGTTCCCACTCTGGAGGCAGCCTGTAACCAAGGCCATGTGGCCGAGATTATCTGAGGCCGCCAAGACCCCATGCAGGACCGGCAGGGCTGGCAGGGCACCCTTGCATCCAACATAACTCTTGCCAAAGCCGAAGAAACACCACACCTCAACCGAAAAAGACACTTTTTATTTCAAATCACTGAAGAAAGAAGAGAAAAGTAAAGTCACATGGGATGGAGCTGAACATGACAGGTCCAAGGTCAGAGACAGAGGGGACGGGGCAGGACCACGTGAGAAGGCAGCTATAGCAACAGGAAAAGAGGGCTGTCGCGCTTTTGGGTGCGAAGGTTAAAAATGCTTCTAGCAAAGCCATAGAAAGGACTTTAATTCATTTGGAAAAACTTGGGGGGATGAGAAATTCTTGTGCTGCCTGTGACATCAAAGAAAGGCCAACGCCAGGCCATATAGAAGTTGTAAGAAGCTGTTAAAAATTAGAAGCAGACAACTTTTGCTTTCAGGCTGAGATAACTCATCCTTAAAAGAGTGAAAACCCCATTTTCTCCTGTGGTCCGCGACTAGGCAGTATAAGAAGACTGCAAAAGATTCATGGGAAAGATACCTTTTTCACTCCAACAGATTTTCTCCAGGCGGGACTGTTGGTTTATGAAAACTCTATGGCACAGTAGAAGAACCCCTTTTCCTTAAGCATAAAATGACTCTTAGAAAAGGTACAACTCTGACCAAAATGCCACATTCTTGTTTCGTTTTCACTTGTGAAAGGTTTGTGGTAAAGGAGAAAGCATTTGAAAAGAAAGATGTTTAAAATTTTGTTTTAATTTGTCATAATTTTTTTTTCATTCTGTTAGTAATAAACCTTCCTTTATATTGCAACTCTTTAAGAGTGGACCTTGTTTTGCCACGAGGTTTCTTTACATTTTACTCAATAGCGCCATATTCCCCTTATGCACATAATTGGATTTCATGTGTTTGACGTTTAAACCAACATCAAACCACAAAAATTGGATAATTTTTTTTGTCTCATCTTTATTTTTTTTCTAAGATGTCTTGCCTTTGAACAGTCCCCCAAACAGAAATTGTGATTTCAGAGCACACTGAAACTAAAGCAAAAAATCCCTGGATACAAAGAAAAATAGCTTATATATAGAAGAAATTTTGGTAGGTGCCAGAAATGGATGGAACAGATAAGTATATAAAGTTCATAAAAGTAAAATCATGCAGGGTTTAAATCTTTTACTTGAAACAAAATTTTGCATACCCTTTATTTATTTCTTTCTCCACTATCTGTTAGTGGTTGCTTTAGAAGTAGTGTTCCATTGAAAACAAAGTTTTTCTCTTTGGAATTATAACATTCTTTGTGATCATGAAAACGTTAGTATTTGTCACCTCTTAAATGCTAACTCACTGTAAGTGAAGCATATGCAACTTCTTTAACCTCTGCAAGGTGTATACTTATGTGACACTCCAGAAAACTCCATTTGACAAAAAGAAATGGACATTAACAACATTTTCTAGAGCTTTTTAATTAAAACAAATTTGAAGTTTTATTAAACATTTATATATTTCATGTTCTGACTTACCTCAAATTATCACAACAAATCTGTACTAGGTATTAATTTGCATTTTTCATACCCTTTATGTTGGAGCAATTTGCTGGTACTTTTCCACAATTTTCAATCTATTGATAAGTATTTTAACTCCAGGAAATAGTTGCAGTTCTACAGTGCTATATAATCAAAGATGCATTATTTTTTTATTGGTGATGTATTTCACTTGATACTGAATATCATGATAGTGGAATCATTTCAATGAGAGTGTATTCAATACACACTTGGCTGATTTACATACTGAAATTTTAAATGCTTCCTATACAAATTAAAGGCTTGGATTAACTGCTAGTTTTTCTTCTGTGGGATCTTTAATTAATGTTATTTACTTAAAATCTCATACTTTTAACAATAGCCTGAATTCTTGTTTTAAACAAATTTGTTCTGAGTTCATTAGTTCTATGCCTTTTGGTAATAACTGTACTTTAAGAGTGGACAAGGTAGCCCTTATAAATCATAAACCATATTAAAATACCTTCATAAAGTGAATAGCTAGAGTCACGTAAATAAATTTTTTCCTGTTCCAGACTCTACATCCTCAGTTCAGGAAAATGTTTAATTAGAGGACTAAAGAAGAACAAAACGTTAGGGGTTTTATACTTTCAGATACAGGGAAAACATTTTGATATCTTGTAGATTCTGGTGATAGATGAATTCCATGTCTTAATTATCTCAAATCAAAATCTGAATCTGAAAATCATTGTCTCCCATCCCAATATTAACTAGAATTAGCAATGTGATGGCTACTTGTGAATTAATCTGATTGTGATATAAATGCCAACACAGCATGACTAAAACCGTTAAAAAAATATTGTTCTGGACGGTAAAAATCACAATTAAAATAAAGAAAAGAGGTCTGAGCTAGTTTTGGTTAGGTATTGAAACTCTTAACCCACGTTCAGTGTGGTGGACTGTACAGTCCTGTTACTCTTATTTGAGTTTGGTCAGATGTCATGGTGATATTGGATGGTAAAATGCCACGACCTTCCCAAAAGTGTCTCTAAGGAAATCGCTCTGTGTAACCGGCACACTTGCACACAGGCGTACGCTTTCATACCGGATAGC
>VYZQ01062591.1:34417-48959 GCA_013400655.1 Mystacornis crossleyi | reverse complement strand
CGCCCCACACCCCCGCGCTGCCCCTCTCTCTCCTCCCCGTGCAGGCCCTCCGGCGAGTGCAGGATCCGCAGAGGGTGTACCAGGAGAAGCTCCCAGACCACATGGATGATGGTTAGTCACAGCAACCTCCGCGTGTCTCTGTGTGTCCCCCCTCTCCCCATTCCCGGTTCCCGCTGGTCTTCCCCAGTGCGCCCCGTCTAGTGCTCGCCCTCCCCGCGGTGGTGACCCCCGTTTTCTCCAGCCCGTCACCCTGTCACCCCTGGGAGTGAGGGATGCCTGCCTGACCACCACAGGTCCCAGCAGGAAAGCTGCTCCTGACAGCACCGAGGCTTCCCAGTGTCCCCACTGTGGGAGTCCACACCCATGGGGGACCCGGGCACTCCCCAAACACCTTCTCTGAGGAGTATGGGACAAAAAGACTCCCACAACATGTTGTAACCTTTGTGGGGACCCCCAACAAGCAGGGGAATCACCTGTCATAAGACAAATTTTGACAAGGAACATTGATTTCAGCAGGTATGAAACATCAGGACCCAGGGATGTATAAAGGATCTGCATATTCTGGTTACCCTTTCCTGATGCTCTCAGATCCCTATCTGCCCAATGGATCTATGTCACCTCTGGTGAGTTCCTCCTCTCCTCATGGAGAAGTTTTGTGGCCTCTCTCACTGCTGAAGTATGTTGCAAGTATTATGCAGGCACTTACACATACTTTTTTCCTGACAAATTGGAGCCCAGTTTCTGAAATACCTGGACACTGTTCTGTCCAAGCCGAAGGGAAAAGCAGTGGGAATGGGGAGAGATGCTCAGCAAGAAGTGCCTGCTTCGCTCTGAAGTTGCTGGATGAGCTGCTTTTCCAGTCTCCTCATCCTCTAGGTTTGGCTTTACTCTTCTAGCAGTCAAATCCTAGTATCTATTGGAAGAATGTCCCTTCCTTTTTTTGCCTCATGGGCTTTGGAGGGAGCAGTTCCTGGTCTTTGTGTTTGTGTTCAGGGACATGTCCCGCAGCCAAGCTTGAGTTCGATGTGTCTGCCTGTAAAACAGCCAGGTTCTGGCATGCTGTGTATTAGGGCTCTGTTGTGGATGATGGCCCAGAAAGTGGATCTTGTGCTTCTAAAATGGCAATAGAGGTTTTTAGGAAAAGGCTTCATGCTGCTGGAGGACTATTCCTGTCTTCTTCCTGTAAAGTTTTTCCTTCTTGATTTAAATCAGCTTTAGTAATTCTGTATGTTCTCATGTTTCTAAGTTTTGCTATCTGAATGATTAAACTAAAGGCTTCTATACAAATGCTGTCTTTTCCCATCACCATCTCTATCAGAACTTCAGAAAATAATGTCCTGACCTTGCAGCAGACAGTCGGTGCTGGTGTCGCTCTGGGGAGCCAGCACTGCTGCATTTGTTTCAGACAGCATTCTGCTTTAGCTATCCGCAAGTGAGGACAGAACATAATTTGGTTTACTTCAGGTTTTAACCTTTAAAGGGATGAAGTTTAAAAGAATATATAAAGCCATCCTTAATTCTGGTCATTTGTTCACAAGAAGGGTAGGATGTAAAACTGGTGTTATGAAAAATTGATGGATTGTGGAGTATGAAACTCAGTATTGTTTGTGGGAATCAGTGTTGTACCCTCATACCCAACCGAGCTGGCCTGGCTAACAGGAGACAGGTCCCTGCAAGAGCCTGCCTGTACCCCACACAGCTTTTCCTAGGGGATTCAGTTTTCTTGGCTGCAGACTGCTGGAACTTTGCTGAAGTTTGTAGATATCGAGGATCTATCCCTAAATTTAAGTCTTCCTTCAGTTTACAGCAAGAAAAGATGTTTGCAAGGCAGGCCCAGTGTATGTTGTTGTAACCCAAATAAGCATTTCTTCTGGTGCTTCCCACCTTGTCCATGAGAGGTATCCCACTCATCCCCTAAAATACTAAGCTCTTCTCTTCCTAATAAACTTTAAATGCTTTTAAATTTGTCTTATGTAAACACATTTAATTTGCTTCCTGAGATAGAATCTGGATAAGCCCAGAGTTACATTAGTCCAACAACTTTTTGCTACAGTGGAATATTTCTTTTAAGCTTAAACTCTTCCTAGATGGGCAGCAGAGTGCAATAGCCTATTTATTAGCAGCTAGGCTATAAAGTAGATTGTGGTTTAGGAATCACCTTTTCCCTTGATAATAGAGTAAAATCCAAGCAGTTACTGTCAGAGCAGCAGACAGGAGCAAATACTATGCTGAACTCGAAGGGGAGAAAACATAAGTAGCAGAGAAGGAATGATCCCCTCCCCTTGAGAGCCATCAAAATCATCCAGTGCCTCAACCAGCTTCCTTTAGGCCTGTTTGGATCCTGATGTGGGTTATGAAGAGCTGATTTGATGTTTTCAATTAAAAATCTGTTATCTAACAGACAGGGGAAGATTTCTTCCTCACATGAAGGCTGGTCTTGCGGTTTTTCAACTTATTACAATTGCTATTCCAATATATTATTCTAGGCAATTTTATCTTATATTTCTATTGACTGTGCAAAGGTTATCATGGTAAATTATGGATTGCTCTCATATAGATTTATTGCTGCTGTGTACATTATATGAAGTGTGGGCTATAAACTGGCTGCTTCCAATAATTGAGGAGGTCAGATCTGTGACCAAAGATTGGAGATACTTAACCATCCATAAAAGTATGTTTAATTAACACTTTAGGACAAGTAGAGTAGGGGAGGAGGGTTGTGTGTGTGAATAGGATTACGTATCATAGTCATGCGTGCACTTGATAGTGGAGATTGTATTTTGGTTAATGAAGCTTCCTGGAAACAGTTGTTTGCAAGTAGGATTAATTTTAGAATCTTCAAAAAAAAAATCAATTAAAAAATTAACCCAGGAGTACTTTGGCAAACTGTCAGGGCTTTACGTTGAAAACAGTAATTTACCTGATTGAAAATAGAGTATAACTCCCGGAAAGACACAGAGCACCCGGCACCAAGGCTGGGGCTGAACCCCTACCCTGCAACGCTCTGTAAAACCACATTTTTTTCAGTGGGCTCCCCACAAACCCTGTAAGGGAGCTGCAAGTGGCTCTGGACTGGCCCCAGTGCCTGCCTGGCTGGGTGTGTTGCTATCAGCAGTACGGGGGTGCTGCTTTCCTATTTTCTTTCTGATTTTCTTGGCAGCATCACTTTTGCTTTGTTTCCCTCAACGTGTTTGTAGCCACTAACTGTTTCGCTGCTCACCCAAGCAATCCTGCTCAGCTCCCCACATCTCTCAGCCAAAATTGCCTCTTTTTACCAAAACACACTCAGCTGTGTTACTGCTGGTAACTACTGTGCTCTGCTGCTGCTCCAGAGTGATGCTCTGAAGATGGCTGGGTACCTGCTATCAGCAGCAAGGCCAAGCCCAGCTGATGGTCCCTGAAGGGCCAGCAGCAGAGGGGGTGGTAGGAGCTCCCCAGAGCAGGGTGGCCCACTGTGGTTGAAGGTGGCAAATGCCAGTGTAGGATGATTCAGCTGAAGTGCTGCTGGTTTGGGCAGACACAGGTTTCCTGGACTGGCAGTAGAGCTGTTGCTGGGGGTGCGGGCAGGGCGGAGGTGCTTCTGGAATTGAGGACAAGGCAGGGGGCTGAGCCCAGGTGTCCCTTGTTCTGGGAGCTGTGAACCCCATCAGTTGGTGGACTGGGGAAGGCACACTCTCAGTCAAGGGTTTTAAAGAGCATCTTGGCATAGCTTGTATGTGCATCTGAAATCCTGACACTCTAAGACCCCAGGAGAGCTCTCACCTGGCTCTCAGGTGTCGTGTGTGTGGTCGTTCATGGCTCCACTTTATCCCATCTTATGAAAAGTCCAGCTTTTCCCAGAGTGAAATATATAGGGCTTAGGGGTTAAAAATCTGCAAGAAACTCACAAAGAATATGAACAAGTTGAGGAACTGTTTTTCTAAATTAAATATAAAATCATAAAATTATATCCTTTTTTAAATAGTACAAATGACTTTAAATCAAATTAAGGTACATCCTTAGTAAGAACATCAGCCTTTTAGGTGGTTACAAACATTAGAGGTCAGACATGGTCAAACATGTTAACACTTTGATCAGATTAAAATATTTTTCTTGCTACAGTTGTATAATTGAGTTTAGACCTGAGGGGGTTTTCTGAACATTGTTATATCTTGTACTATGTGGTAGTTAAATGGTAAAACGAGCACTTATAAGTTCCTTTAAATTCCTTTTGCAAATAGGTTTATAAAATAGGGGAATGAGCCATGCGGCCCTGTATATAGGGCATGAGGTCTCCCTGCTCCCATTGATGGGAGAGATCTGAGGGGAACTCCTCACACCTTTTGTGCAACTCAGATGTGTTTGGTGAGTGTGTGAGGAGTGTAAAGGCAGGATTAAAATGTTCTATATGTAAAGCTGAGGCACTGGACTTTGTGTAAGAAACAGAAGTGCAAGAGCCTCTTTTTCTTTGGAAAACAGACACTACGTAATTATCTTAATTACTAAGTTGTCAAACCAGAGCTTACATGGGAGCAGAAGAGTGGGGGTACCTCCTCAAGCCCTGCACAGCTGAACTCTCCAAATAAGACAGCAGGACTCACAAATAACGTTGCTTTTCAGAGTCTGGTCCCCGTGGTTCACTGGGCTCCTTGAGCTTGTTCAGAGGATATGAAATGTCCCCTTGGGCAGGGCAAGATGAAAGTTCAGTTACTGCTGGCCTGGGGCCACAAGGCCCAAATGTCTAACATGAGGTCAAAAAGCATGGAGCTACAGTCTAGGGCTGCTCTTCACTGGACAGAAGCTGAAGCAGCAGCAGCTGAGTCCCAGGACATGGCTGCTTCTGCTGCATCCCCTTCCTCAAGGCTGCTCCATCGCTCTGCAGGAGGAGACTGTGACCCCCACAGCAGCTGTCAGAAGGAAATGTGCAGCTCAGCTGCTTCTCTGCCTTTCTGTCCTGACTCGTACTGTCAGGGCAATAGTTTAGTATTGCTTTTTCCTGTATTGAGTTCTGATCTTGTTGAAACCAGTGGGAAAACTCCCCGGAGTCAATGTGTGATGGGGATTTTTCACTGTGAGAGGACTGCTGCATCCCTCTCCAGATGCTGTGTGTGGAGGGAGGAAGGAGGGCAGCTGGAAGCCAACAGTAGCTCTGCATGTTCCCAGCAGTGCCTGCTGCTGTGGCAGAGCAGCATCCCAGCCAGGTTCCCTGGCAGCAGGGCTTGCACTGCGGGACCTTGCCGCGATGGTTCCCTGTTCCCATAAATTGTTACATTTCTGGCAGAAGGTGTTCGGAGTGCAGTGGCTGCTGATGGACCTCTGCCAGGAGGGTGATCCAGACAGACAGATGAGTAATTTTTTCCCTCCTGACCAAAGCAAATCCACTTCTTTCAGCTCTTCTACCTAGCTTGAAATAAGACTGTGGTGAAAAATATGTTTTGTGTTAAAGCACAAATTTGGATACGTGAATGTACCAAGGCACAGGGCTTACGAGGTCATTTGTTGCATGTCTGATTCAGTTTTGGTTCCCCCCAAGGAAAATTCTTGTGTTAATTTCTGAGTTCATATCACACCCTCAATTTTGAAGCAGAACTTCCCTTTGAAATAAATTAGAGAGTTCTGCTTAAGAAGCAGCGACATGATACAGCACTGCATGTGTGTGGTCTAATATAACCTTATTTTTTTAATTGTTTGGAATGAAAAAAAGTGAAAGCAAAATGTCACAGGGAAACAAAAGCAAGTTTTATGTAAATCTGTGCACGTGAATAAGTGTGCACATGATTCAGACAGTTCAACAATATCTGCTCTCCCACTGGGATTCCTTCACAGGCTACCCTGGAACTGGCTTCCCAGGCATGAGTTGCTTTGTTGGTGGGGAGTTGCTATGAGATATGTATGATAAAGGCACTGTTCCTGCAAATTTCCAACCATTGGTGTTTGTGAAATGTTATGGGCTTGACTGATTGAGAATCTGGAGAGAAAAGCAAAAACTTAACATCAACTCAAGCTGCCGAAGCTCATCCATGTTAATGATTAGTGGGTTTGAAATTTTAACTGTGAAGAACAAAGTGATTTGGGTTTGAGTAGCACATGGCATGTCCAAGATGAAAAGTGTAGAGTTGGTATGGTATCCAAAGCTGTAACTGAGAGAAGGGGGAGCAGGAGGGGCTCTGCAATGTGCTCACTCCTGTGTTGCCTCACAGCTTGTGATCCCTCTCATGCCATGACTCTATTGGCACCATTAAATTCCTGCACTGGGGTGAAAACCCTGGCTAATCCATGCAATGGGGTGTGCTGGCATTTGCTCTCCCTTGGTACCCAATCCAGTTACCCCGTGTGTGTTCCTGTGACTAAACAGACATTGCTGGCTCTGGAGGGATGACTCTTGTGCCTGCTGTCATAGATCTTCTGCATAGGGCCAGATCCTAATCACAGGCTGAACCCTCTCTATCTGTAGCGTGATCTGCAAGGGAAGCAGGATTTTGGGATATGAATTGGTGTGAGCTGCACACCTAAGATGGCAATCTGGTGTGGACTGTGTGTGTCTGTGTGTACATGGCATGGTGGTTATGGGCAGAGCAAAGCCTAGTGCTGAGAAACATCAACAGTTTTGAGGAAGCCTCTACAGCATGACATTAATTTCACGCCTGCAGTTCTTTGTCTGCCTTTTGGCCATGATTCATCAAGACCAAATTTAGTCTTTGTTTCCTATGGGTTGGCCTTTGAGTGAGCCCCCTCGCCAATTCACCACAGAGAAGGTGTGGAAGGACCCGAGCACTTGTGAGCATTGTTACTCTCATGGCGAGGCTGTGCTGGACAGGGTGAGTTTGGGTGAACAATAGTCAGGCACATGCTACTTGTCAGTTACTAAAATCTCCTGCACCATGTGTGAGTCACAATTTCCTCAATAAATCCTCAAGGATTATCTTCCCCTGTCTGTTTCATTGATTTGAACAGGGACTAGGTGCCAGAACTGTATTCTTGAAGGTATGGCCACTGTGGGATCTTCTCTTTATCCCACCTCTCTGAGGCTTTGGCCACAGCCACTGCAGCTCCCTCTCCTGTTTGCTGCTCATTTCATAGAAACCACAGAATGGTTTGAGTTGGAAGGGACCTTAAAGATCATCACATTCCAACACCCTGCCATGGTCAGGGATACCAGCCACTGGACCAGGTTGCTCAGGGACCTTGGTTTCCCATGCCTTTGCCACTCCACGTCACTGCTCAGGGAGCCAGGAGATGGCTTATGTCAGCACCTCTGCCAGCCTGATGTACACATGCTCTTACCTCATCATTTACCAAAGGTGGGTGGAGGGCACAGTAATAGGAGAGTAGGTACAAGTTGCTTCCTGAACTCTTTGCAGAGCCACTGCGGCAGGGAAAACTTCTCAGCCTGATCAAATCCCAGGCTGGTGCCAAGCTGGGACATGTGAGTCCCCCCTCTAGGCTCTTTCATGTGCTGTTCTTTGAATCTCTCTTTAAAAAGATAGGTTATAACAAGATACTTGCTCATTATTCTCTGTGTCTGGAGGATGAAACAAAAGTTTGGTAGGGGAATGGATTACTCAGAGGGTTGGATACAGGATACAGAGCTGTTCACTTCCTAGTTTCCAGTTTATTCCAGCTGTATCAGTAAAGACCGGGTCCCTGTTCTGTCTGCTGGCTTGTCCAGCAGTCTGTCTGAGAGGGCACGGCTCCCTTCAGGCCTCAGGCGGTGCGAGTGTTTCATGGGGCAAATGTCCAAAGAACCTGCAAAGTCTGGACCAAACCCTCTGTGAACATCAACCAAGGTCTTACTCTCACCATGAGCCTGCCAGTTCAGCACTTGTTGGTGGCTCACAAACCCACCAACTTTGTTTCATAAAGGAAGAGTTTGCAACACCGTGTGCCTCTTAGGCTTGATAATCAGCAGGATCTTTTTCTTGGTCAGTTGTCTTGGACAAAGAGTTCTTACCTTCACCTCCTTATAGAACAACTTAGCACTGCTCTGTCACTGGTTTCTGCCTTTGAGTCTTTATAATTTAGGATCATAGAATCATTTATGCTGGAAAAGCCCTCTAAGATCATTGAGTCCAACCTTTAACCCAGCACTACCACTAAAGGCTACCACTAAACCATGTCCCCAAGTGCCACATCTACACGTCTTCTAAATTTCTCCAGGAATAGTGACTCCACCACTTCCCTGAACAGTCTGTGCCAGGGCTTGTCAGCTTCTTCAGTGAAGAAATCCTCCCTACTATCCAATCTAAACTTCCCCTTGGTGCAACTTGAGGGCCTTTCCTCATCCTATTGCCTGTTACTTGGGAGAAAAGACTGAACCCCCTCCCCCACCTGCCTCCACCCTCCTTTCAAGTAGTTTTAGAGAGCGAGGAGGTCCCTCTGAGCCTCCTTCTCTCCAGGCTGAGCCGCTCAGCTCCCTCAGCTGCTCCTCATCAGACTTGTGCTCCAGACCCTTCATCAGCTCACTGCCTTTCTCTGGACATGCTATTCATGACCATTCCCAATGAAGGACTATTACACCACCACCCCCTCTATGAAGTGGCTTCATGGAGAAAATGGGACACTTGGTCAGTAAAAGGGTTAGCAAAACCTGACTAAATCAGCTGTCCCCATCCCAAGCATCCTGCTGGCTGGAGGTGCTGGGCAAGAGGTCACCAAAGTGGCTTTAAACCACTGCTCCTCTCGCGTTCACCACCTCTGTGCTAAACACAGCTTAGCTGCTATGAAAAGAATCTGCTTCATTGTGTTTCACGGGGTCTCAAAATTAGTATTTTGTGAAAGAAGACAATAAACTCAACAATGCTGTGGTAAGTTTTTGAAACCAAAGTAAAAGTGGGTACTAGAATCTAGAGCACTTTTCCCCTCCGGTTATAACAGCTTTGCTTTTGATTAAATGATAGGCAAAAAAAGAGTCTCAACAGTATCTCCTTTGTTCCATTGAAGAATCTGGAACTATATTATACAAAGTACACATCTGCCTTGAAGAGCTACATAGTAATCACAGACTGACCAAAAAAAGACTTCTGGTTTGTTTTTTTTTTTTTTAAGTGATTCAGCTTGTCTGCTCTATGTTGAATTTGTTTTCTGCTGTGGTTTGCTCTGAGGAGTAGCATATATGAGTGTAAACTGAGGTTCTGCTCTGCTGGGACCCACGCAAAAGTAAAATGTGAAAGCCCATGGTCATAAGGTGTGTTTGACTGGGTGCAAGGGGGCTGTGATTATAAAGGCATTTTGGGAAGAAGTGCTGGGAAGAGACTCTGCAGCAAAATGCTCAGAAAGGATCAGAAATGTGGGATTTTTATTCTGACAGATACGGCACTGCAGAGATTGCTTTTATGTTAAGGAAATAAACCATTATAAGATCTACCACATGAAAATTTGTTGTTCTTAGCATGGAGAGGCTGATGAGGTGATTCTCGTTACGTGCTGCTGCCCTGGAATTACTGATGTGGGAGTCAGGATAGTGAGGAGTTGTTGTTGTCTTTGGATTCTAAGTGGGAGACACAGCACAACCCCTGACACCACCAAACCCCAGGTCAAAAATTGGCCTTTGAGCATTGGCTTCTTGCTATAACTTACAGACTGTGGCATTGCCAGATCTGGAATCTCACCATCCAAAAGAATATACGGATTTAGAAATCCAAGTGATGTTTTGCAAGACTGCATCTTGCTGTGCTGAGTATTCCTTGGAGTGCTTAGATAAATTAAATATGCATATTAACCCAAAATTGAAACCAGAAGCAATAACATAAAATAAGAAATAAAATTCTAAAAAAATTAAATAAACCTCCAAACCTTTTTGTTTTACTTTCTCTGATACAAAGCAATTTCTCCAGGACTGTACACCATATGAAACACATTATAAATGCTCTTGTAAAATCCACATCATTATACCACATGAAAGGCTAGGTCCTAAAAATAGCCGTTCAGAGAGGACGCAGGCTAGTAGCAATTTCGGTGATCATGAAATAGTTGTGTTGACATCTCAGTGCATGCACACCCACAGAAAGCTTTGACTTTTGAATGTTCTTAGCAACATTTGTGCTTTATGAAGTTTTACATCTCATCCCATGGATAGTCCTTTACCCAGGGGCATTCATTTCTGATCTTATTCCCATGTTTCTAACCCTGATTTTGAGAAAATGGGTACCTAACTTGTTTTTTTTGTTTGGTTTTTTTTTTTTTTCAAATTTTATGTGAAACTCTTTCCTTGTTATCAGTTTGACATTGGCTGGCAATATAAGTTGTATTTCCCTGTCTCCCAGCAGGGAAATTTTTTTTTTTTTTTCTTCAATAGACACACACATCCCTGGTATTTTGGGGAACTAACTGTTAAAATGTAAACCTAGAGTGTTAGATAATAACACAAGAAGTTGTCACATCTATGCAGCCTTTGTATCTGCTGTAGTATTCAAAAGTAAGTAAATGAAATCTGCAGTAATTACACAGTAATGTATCCACAACAAAAAATTTCTTCCTCGTCCCAGTGATCACAACTTGGCTTTTGTTTTGGAATATGAAAGGCTGCAGCCTCCTGGCTTCGGTGTGTTTGCAGCAAAGCCCTGGCTAGGATCAACTGCTGTAGCTCTGGGATAGACAACAGAGTCCTGCCAGCTGATATCGTTCAAGATCTTTTTGAGGAGCTCATCAGATTTAGTTTTATTGCTTTTGTGTTTCGGTTTTCACTTGTTATTTGTTCGAAAGCATTACTATAGGGATAGTTTTCTGGAAAATGTTGGAATCTTCAGCACTGATCTCTTGTTTGCATTTTTCTTTTATAAGTAATATGATGGTGCTGGAGGTGCACACCGTCACATGAGGGTGGCTGAAGTCTGTGTTTTAAGCCTGTCCTGGATTTTAAGTGTATGGCCCTTCTAAAACCACTTGGAAACACTTGAGTCTATATCCTCAAAATAAGTTTGCTTCTGGAACTGGAGCAAAATCTGTGGCGATGGCGAGTGAAATAACAGGGTGTTGAAGAAAATGACATTGCTTCTGAAATAGTTGGCATGAAAATCTTAAAGTCTGAAGTTTCATTCATTCATACATCATCAGATGTAACTCTGGTTGTCGTGGGGCAGGACACAAACGCACCCAGCAATGCAACTCTAAGGGATGTACAGGGAGATTTACACTAGTTACAGGTTGTTTTAACTGCAGGGCAGCTCTTGTCCCTTGTCCAGGATGGGGGTCCTGTTCCAAGGCAAACAGGATCTCCAGTTTTTACCTTGCTCAGTTGATTTCTTGTAGGCTGTTAGCAATTGTGAAGAATCAAATGCAGTAAAATGACATCACAGAAGTGGGTTTGCTGTTGCTAATTTAGCTCCCTAGAACAGCTGGGCTGGGGGACATGGGAACACCTTGACAAGGCAATAGTTTTACAGTGTCAGTGCATTAATTTCTACATGGAGTCATTGGAGGATCTCTTTCCAACGGAGGGCTGAGAAATTTTGGCTCCTATTGGCATCCCACTCTTTATAATGCAACAGACAGTGGTGTTTAGAGAAAGCTAAAAAGTTTTAATGCTTCTGACTTGAAGCTGACATCATGCTTAAGCCCTTTTCTCTTTTCCGTAATTAATTGGATGGCTGAAACTGGGGTTATATCTGGCAACGTCAGTTTTTTACTGTTCTGGTGAGCTAAGGTTTTTCTGCTAGGAGCAGATTTCAGGTAAAAGCACCGAATGTTCCTGACTGGGACTTCTGACAGCACTGGAATGCAAGAGCTGTTGTAGGAAAAATTCAATTTCTTGACTCAAGAGTACAGAAAATTACTTGATATGTCAATGACAGTTGTTTGGCTATTGGCATTTACTGGAAGTAGTATATAACTACATGCATATATTCAAACTTTGTAAAATAGAATGTTTTCAAATTACAATACACTATTTGTACAGACCTAGAACATGGGTCTGCATATAAATGCATAGTGATGGATGAGGCAGGCTGCAGTGAATCCCTGAAAGATCAGTTCCCATATCCAAAAGCATCACTCTTCATCCAAATTTCCTTCTGAAACCAGTGGTAAATGCCTGACTGTGGGGTGGGTTCGTTGCTGTTTCTGTAGGCGGGAGCTGCCTCTCTCCTGCCTGTGCCCCGGGAGCTCATTTGATACGAGAGCCAAGTGATCCTCTTACCAGAGAGCACCAGGTGCTGTGGCAGACCATGTAAATAGCCAGATAAACAGACATGAGTAGCACCAGTTGTTTATGTGTTAACACAGGATGTTCTCAAAATCAGGTAAGAAGTGAGGCACGTTACCAAGTTTTATAGCAGAGGAACAGGATAGTCTTGTAACTGCCGTGCAGGTCTACGGCAGAGGAAGCATGGTTTTATCCCGGCTTCAGCTCCCAGTCCCACAGGAGCTTGTTTTTCTGTGACTCAGTTTCCCTCAGGAGCATTGTGGAGTTTTTATCTTTTCACGTGTAAGCAATGGTTGGAGAGCATGGCAACGTTGATACTGAAATAAAACATAAAATCCCGCACAAGCTGCTGCGAGAGTGGATGTTTCAGAAATGATCAGAGGACTAGCCTAAAAGAGTAAGCTGTACTGCTTATTAGACCACTTACTTCAAGATATTAAACAAATTGCAATTTCATAATCTTTTAGGAAGTTGCAGGTGGCCCTAAGACCACAACTCCTTCAAGGCAACTGGCATCTTGCTTTACAAATAAATCACCTTCTCAGCCTAAATGATAACTTCATAGAGTGGCATTAGCTGGATGGCAACAATGATGGCATGGTTCAACACATTGTCTGAAATACACAACACACAAATCCTTGTTATTAAACCAGGGACAAATGTCATTTATTTACCCACTTGTAATACAGTGATGAGAACAACCTCCAGGATCACACAGCGTAGCTTTTGGACACGTGTACCAAACCTCTAAATGCATAATTCAAATTCCTTGTTGTGAAGAATGAGTCTATTTATCTTGGAACCTTTTTTCCTTAAACAGTAATCTCTAGGAAATCATTTAACAGTAGTTTGCTGCCAGTTTGTCAGTTAATGGCTTGAGGCAAAGTCTGAAGTGGATGAAAACTTTTCCAGGGAGATGCTGCTGTCGCATGAAGTGCAGAAAGGTTTATAGCAGAAAGCAAGAGAGGACGCGGTCAGATGAGTTCAGTCCAACTTTTATAATCACAAGGAAACTTGGCACAACAGGGTAAAGATGGCTTTTGCAAGCACATCATGAGTAGAATGTGAAAGCCATCAACTGTGCCCATGTCAATTTCTAAGCCTAAATTTTCCTTACTGGAGGCTCCAGGTGTGAGTGAGTGGAGGCCAAAACCACATGTGTTTGTAGTGGCTGGGGCTCTGCCTCACTCCCTATGTGTCTTTGCATCCCAGGCATTTCTGCATCTCTGTATCCCAGTGTGTCTGTATCCCTGTGTCTCTGCATCCTGGGCATCTCTGCACCCTGGACATGTCTGAATCTGTGTCCTGGACATCTTTGCATCCTGGGCACCTCTGCATCTTGCCATCCTGGGCATCTGCATCTCTGCATCCCAGCATCTTCACATCCTTAGGCATCTCCCAATCCCAGGTGCGGAGGCAGCCAGGCAGGAGAGCTGGGGTGCATCCCCCTCAGCTCAGCTGGGGTGCCGCAGGGTGTCTGCAAGGGCAGCAGAGTCCTCCAGCTCTCAGATGTTATCGCTTCTCTCTAAAAGTTTAGCAGCGAGTTTCAGTTAGGTAATGAGTTATCTGATTTTGCTTTAATCTGGGCAGCATCACTCCAGCGCGATAACCTCGAATCGCTGTTTATCTCACGCTCAGTGCTGCAGAAAGAAAATTGGCAAGAATGGGTGAAAATTCACTGGAAAAGGAGCTGAGAAAAGTTGCCCCGGTCTACACCAAATCCCTCCTTTTTGCAGCAGGAGCGGGTGAGAAATAACTGCCTCAAGTTGAAACTCTCCCAAGAGGCCACAAAATCCAGCTGAAGTAAATGCAACTTCCCTGCAGCATTATCTCCCACTCGGTGCTGTCTGCCCACAGAGGATGGTAGGGTGTAGGAACTGGCAGGGGATTAATGGCAGCCTGGTTCATAAAAAACTCTGCTGCCAGAAGGACGTGGGACCCAGACAGAAGAGGGGCTGGTTCTCTCTGCAGATGCCCCCAAGTGCTATTTGTCTGAGAGCAGATTTTCCCACAGATCTTTGACCTTCATATTATTTGAAGAACCCCCTCTGCAGCTGCAATCCTTCCCTCCCCCGAGGGAAAAACAGGGTGGTAACTTTGTGAACTGAATGGTGTGGAGGTTTAGGAGTACTGCCATGGGAGGGGAAGATTTGGCTCATTAGTGTGGAACATTGTGTTGCCAGGAACAGAGTTTTGGGGCAGAACTAATAACATGGAAGCAGATGCAGTCAGCTTTTATTAAACTGGTTTGTAGATGACTTTAAATAGGCAACAGTTGTATCTTGCCTTGCAAGAGGCAGAATGGCAGACCCCAGCAGTAGCAGAGCCTGGCTTAGATGCTGGATAAGAAGTACAGAGGAGCTAACCAAATTTCTGGATGTTAGGAAACATTTCTCCCAAATGTATTTTTAAAAGAAGAAAAAA
>VYZQ01062591.1:6597-34404 GCA_013400655.1 Mystacornis crossleyi | reverse complement strand
CAAACAAAAAACGAAAAACCAAACCCCCCCCCCAAAAAAACCCAAAAACAAAAAAACACCACAACTTAAGACTTTGTGATTGTGTTATAATCTTTAAACTGTTAGAGTCCACACATCTCCCTTTGAGGAAGGAGCTGCTGTAGAGCCACAGCATTCATAGTCTGAAGGACCCAACATGATCTCATCTTTTCTTTATCCTGATGTACCTTCTCCTCT
The DNA here is from genome assembly GCA_013400655.1 of Mystacornis crossleyi. NCBI lineage: Eukaryota > Metazoa > Chordata > Aves > Passeriformes > Timaliidae > Mystacornis > Mystacornis crossleyi. Next base: position 34,188 of record VYZQ01062591.1, on the reverse strand, counting down.
AGGCCATGGACTACCATGTTTCACTCAGTTACCCCCAAATCTGGACATAGGTTAACTGCTTGACAGTGCATTAGAGGCAGGCATGGATAAATTAATTTCCAAGCCGAGTTTTGAAGCTCTTCTCCCTTGAACCACCCTTTCCGTAGCACCAATTAACTCCATAGTGCTTATCAGCATCAGCGATGGTTGGGTGCCATTTCCTGACACATGGCATTCCACGGCCACCAGTAACAAGGGGTTGAACTTGCTCTGTAATTGCCTTACCCAAGTACACAGGTTGGAATGACCATCAGCCAAATACAAAGTGCCCATCCCAGCCAGCTCCCAGATCCGAGTGAGACTGTTGATGCCTCCGAGGAGTCACCACAAAAACCATCTACTCTCGGCCAGACCCAGTGATGACTATTGCTGTGTGTCCATACAGTGTCCTCCTGGTCCTTCACCACCTCTGTGCAGCCTGTACTAACTGCCTGGATTTCATGAGGGTGTTGGGAATGGTCGGTCCCCGTCAACACAGCCAACCCTGAAAATCTCTGTAGAGGTGCCCGTTGGATTTCTGACATCTCTGTATATGTCTGTCAGCTGTCACCTCCTTCTATGCCAATTCCAGCCACCACTTCATACAGCAAAGAGAACCATCCAGAAATCCTTTCCCTACTCCATGCATCCAAGAGCAATCTGGCATAGCCATCATGTCTTCCCTGCTGTGCTCCGCGCAGCCTCATCATCCCAGTCTGGCTGATTAAGGCAGGAAGAATCCATTCGGATGCTGTACTCCATCCTGCTTTGGTTGTGCAATACTTTTTTTTCTCTGGCAGTTTCTAATCTAGAGATTTTCTGGGATCTGCACATGGCATTAAGGGAAGTCTCCTCATCACCTCAGGTTCTGTCTTTCGGTACCAAGTGTTTAAGACATAATTCCAGGCGTCCAGGGCTTGCTTTCTCTTTGTGTCTCCTTTGCTGTTGCTTTCATTTGCTAACATGTTGAACTTCAAAGTCTATTCTTTCTTATTCCCAATTTTTATGGAAAAAATGGTCTGAACCCCATTCGCATTTCCTCCCTGAGGATACTGGCAATCCTTAATCCTATATATTAAAGAATCTCAGTTTTCCCAGCAGCCCTTTATTCTGGGACTATGCTTCCACTCTGTTTTCTCCTTGAAATCCTCTCCTGTGGTTCAAAATTGCTCTTCACGGTGCCCCTGACCACTGCCACTTGCTGTTATGAGCTATTTGCATGCATATTTGGTCACTTTTTAAACCCTTTTCCCTTCCCATCCTGTCCCTTGCAGGTAATTTGTGAAGGTTTCATGCCCATGGCATTAGATGCCTGTTTGCTCCCAGAGGCTGCAGCATGGGCTGTCTGCTCTGCAACTGGCAATATCCAGGACCTGCTGGAATAACTATTTATAAAGCCAAAAGATAGCAGGATGAAAGTAAATAGGGTACTATTTTATTCAGGCTGATTTTAATTTCACACCAATGGTCTCCATATTCCTGTTGAGTCCCAGTGACTGCTGGCATTTACCTGCTTGAGAGGCCATTGCCATCTCTGCTTCCCCTGCGGTGATGCAGGAGGGTACAGGAACCCTCTGTCTCTCAGTTCCTTGTCCCTCTTCCTGCTTCCACACAGGGACCACAGTGATTCCCTCTGTTCCCCATCTTCTGGCAGCTGTGGGAAGTAGGTAGAACACCAACTGGGCTGGCCATGCAGATCCAGGGATTCAGATTACTCAAACCCAGTGTTCTCTCCTCTCCTACAAGCCGTTCTCAGCAATGTGCTCGGGTAATTAGCATGTTCATAAACACTTCGTAATCTTGTGATCATGGCTTGCAGATTAGTTCTTTTGCCAGCTTTGCGATTTCTTTGCCAGTTTTAGTTTTAATTGCAAATCCATTACTGCCAGCTCCCTTGCATATTGTAGCAATAGGCAAATTAAAACACTTGGACACAGTTGGGCGGGTTTCAGTTAAGAAATTAATTGTTACTGCCAACCAATGCTTTTTAATGTGAGGATGGCATTTGAGTTTGTTTCTGAGGGCATAATCTCCAAGACTTTCTTTTTTCCCTTCTCCTCCCCCCTCCCCAGACTGCGTTGCCCTGTCGAGCAGCTCCCCAGATGGCATGAAGCAAATGCTTGCCTCTTTGATCTCCTAGTCAAGAAATTTGGAAGTCGTTCTGAATTTATGAGGATCCTGTCTGAAATAATTCTGTCTGTGCACAGGGCCACACTAAGGCAACCTGGAGCTGCAGGCTCAGCTCACCTGAACCTCCTGGGGAAGCCCAGGATTACATCCCACAAGAACATTGTGTGATGCTGTAGTGATAAAGAGAAACTTCATGCATATTGTTGAACATGAAAAAGTCTAGACAATCTACAATTTACCAGTCGGGATAATTGGCTAAAGGCTTAATCTGCCCTGATAATCCAGTAATGGTATTGTTGGCAGGACATTGATGTAAATATCGCTCAGCAGTGCTGGCAGCCACTGTCTCCTGTGATTGCTGCCATTCCCAATTCCTTTTCCACAGTCATTAGGGCTGATGGGGAATTTTCAGAGTTCTGCAAACTTCTTGTCTTTTTCGAAAACTCTCTGGGTTCTGTGGTTGTTTTTCCACTCCATTTGTTGAATAAGTAACATTTTTCACCAGGTTAGAATTTTCACAGACCCATTCCTCAAGAATATCTTTGTTCCTTGATGTACTTTTTTCCCTCATGTATTTCTCCCATAGCTCTCTCCAGCCTCTTGACGCTGCTGTCGCAGTTTGCCATTGCCCTTCAATACAAACAACATCTGGTCCTGCGGCGGACCTGTGCCAGCACTGCAAGCCACCTGCCACCTGTGTGTCACCACCAAACCTGGTGGCATTCAATGAGACTTTGGTGGCATCACTCTGCACAAGCCCTGATATGCCACCAACACGGCTCGGGCTGCAAACACTGGTGGGGCACTGTGAAGTCAATGAGCTGTGAAGGGTTTTAGAAATCCATCACCCTCCCCATTTTGCAGGGGTGCTTTTAATTCATTTCTGTGTGCCCCGTGGAGACAAAGAAGGGGATCATAGCACTATAGATGCAGGGAAGGATGGATAGACATAGTCCCTCCTCCAAACATGAGTCTCTCACCACTGCAGTGCTTGTCCCCACGTGCTGCCTTCCATGGCCTGTTGATGTGCTAGAGCATGGCTGGGCTTAAAGCACATGCTTAAATCTTTGTTTAATTGTGCGTGAAGCCAATGTCTAAAAACACCTGTCCCATTCTTGTTACTTTATTCCCTTTAACTCATTCCCTCCATTTGCCTTGGTAAGTGCGGTTGTTTTCAGCTGCCTTTACAGCTGAGGGACTCTACTCCTGTAAGCCTGCACAGTACCAAGCACAAATGGATCTTGCCTGACTGGGATCACAGAATCCCAGAATCACAGAATGGTTTGGGTCAGAAAGGACCTTAAAGACCTTCTCATTCCCTCAGCCCTGTCATGGGCAGGGAAGCCATCCAAGAGATGATTGGTCCGGGCTCCATCCAACTCCTGCATGACTCCTCTGCCTTTGGAGAGATTGGGGTTGTGTAATGGACTGGAGCTCAGCATAGGATTCCCTGATGACCAAAGCAGAACCACACTGGGAATTCCTTTTCTGCAGCCATGTTGACTCCATGCTGCCAGCTGAAGTATTAAAAACCCTATATGTGATAATATATAAACTTCTTTTGGTCACTGACCCAGCTGGGATGGCTGTGAATCGTTGACACAATTCTTAAGGCAGCCTGTAATGGTTTTTTTGAACATTGCTTTTTTTTTTTTTTTTTTTTCTGCTCGGAAAACAATAGAAGCAGCATGGTTCCGCTGCAAACAAAACCTGAACATGGTCTAGCTTACATGTGAAATATCAAAGAGCGCTTATTCAGTACACATCACCACCCTTCCGTTTCACAGCAAACACCTTGTCACAGCCCAGAGACTTTGGGAAAACTATATATAGTGTATTAGGCCAAATGTTACCCTAGTAATTATCCCATAGCTCTGGGTCCACAATGTTGTGGCTAACAAATCCAACTTTAATTGTTCGTGATCTCTATCGGAGCAGACATCGGGTTTGAGTTCAGTTGGTACAGAGTCAGGAGGAATAAACACAAACCTACAGTAAGATCAAAGCAGCAGAGAGGTGCACATGTGCTAATAATAATAGCTTATGAAAGCTCATATTTTCCTTCAACAACATCCTGTCATTTGTGTATCAGCTTTGTAAAGGGTAAAAGAAAAAAATTCAGTGTAATTTACTTCAGCATAAAAATGAGATAAGGCAGATATTTGATTGCAGCAGCTCGTGTGTGGTTTGCTGTGAGGATTGTACATGAATTGCATCCTCCAGTGCATGTGTGAAGGGAAGGTGCAGAGGCTGAGCTGGCTGTGACCAAAGTACCATCATTATCTGATTTTTACATACAGCTGGTGACAATGTGATGCAGAAGGGAGGATGAGGTAAACAGTCTCAAAGTCATAACCGCATCCACACCTGGTGCACCTCGATAAAATGTCTGTAAACAGTCTGGATAGAGTGAGGTTACGGCAAGGCTGAGGACGGCTAACGGCTCCAGGAGATGCAGGGAGAGGCACACGGAGGTTTGGGGATGGTGTTTTGGTTGGGGTGGAATTGCCCAGGGGATTAAAATGGGGATTTTGCCTTTCCATGGCCGTAGGCAGCTTTGCAGGTTGGCTTTCCCAGCAGTGCGTGGGACAAGCGGAGTGTGGTCGGGGTGACCGTACTCAGGAGGCTCTCACTGAGCAGGGTCAGGCAGCCGTGATTTCCCCTCCCCACAGTGTGACCTACTTAGGAAGGTCAGCCCTCAAAACTGGGCACAATGTGACCATCTCCTCTGTCGTCTTACATCAAATTTTTGCTCTCAGCTTTTTTAATCTAGCCCAGTGGCTTAAGCTTCCATCAGGGGTTTGTCCTGCCTGGCACTGAGATGCCTGATGCTGTGGGGTTGTGGGGGACTGGGACACAAGGAACTGCAGGAGCAGAGCCATGGTGGGTGATGTGCTGTTGGGAAGGTGTCACGGTGTGTTGTAAATCTGTCTTTCACGTTGCATGCTGTGGTTGTTGACGTTCGGTTATGCCTGTAGTTCTCTCTGCAAGCAGGAAAGGGTTTGGGGTTTTGGTGAAGGGAGGAAGACTGACAATAAAAGGTGACAAAGTGTCCCAGCGAATACTGAAGATGGACTGGCTGAGGAAGGACAAGGTTGTTTAGAAAGAAAACCAAGGAGAGGAGAACAAACAGGAGCAGGTACAGGAACAGTCACCGTTTCTGCTCTTTCTGCACAGGCTCCTTGGGCAGAGTGTGGCAATGGCCATGGGGTGACAGTAACAGAGAGCAATCCTTGCACTGGGAAGGTGTTTTACAGGGCTGTGAAGCTGAGCTAGAGTCTATTCAGAGTCTGCAGCAGCTGAATCGCAGCAAACAGGGACTCGTTAAGAAACTAGAGCAAATAATAATGATCCATATGTTTAACACAGCTGAAAGGCGTACTTCAAAGATAGTGTTATCCTAAAAAAGCCCAGCTATAGAGGGGAATATACTTGATCACGGCTTCCAAGTTTTGATGGTAGCATTGTAAGTAGGTCAGCAAACGGTAATATTTAAATTAACTCCTCTTTCTGGCAACTAGATGGGAATGTAGGTCTGGAAATGGGTAAATGTAGATTCCCTTCCCAGCTCTGCCACTTTGACAAGTCACTTCATCTCCTCATGCCTAAGGGAAAAATACACCTTTGGGCTCTGCCCAGTAATCATCAGCCAAATGCTTCCCCACCTATCTAAAGGGTTCTAGAATATGTGATTGAAAAGTGCAAAGTGTTATTAACATTGAATTAATGTCTGCCATTACAATATGTAATAGAGTATTTCTGCACACGCCCCATTTCCTCCTGCTCAAATGTTTTGTCAGACAAGTCCAAGTGTTTACCAGCTTTATAGCTGGCCTAAAAAGAGCAAACGAGCCAACGATAGCTGGAGCTGCTGGTCGCTAGTGGAGCTGCTGGTCGCTAGTGGAACTGCTGGGCCTGTTTGATGGCGGGATAGCTGGGGTGCAGAAACTGGCAGCAGAACTGTCAGCACACAGCCACGGACCCAGTTTGTGGCAGCAGGGTTGGGGTGGCCGGGGTGCCCCATCAGCAGCCACCCAGGAGCTGTGGGCACATCTCCTGTGACGCCTGCACACTGTGGCGCCATACCAGAAGGCCAGGTTCCCCTTGCAATGGGGTGCAAATGCACACTTCCTGCCAGGGATGGAGAGGGGCAGGCAGGTCTGAAAATGAGGAATGTGCTCCCCTCCCTTCTCTTTTCTGGGAGCTGAGAGTCACAGCCCTCCCACTCCCTGCACCTCATCAACCAATGGCAGCATTCGCACTTACCCAGGCAGCACTTCTTAAATTTCTACCGTCTCTAAATGTATTGATCTTCTCTGTGCAAATAACAGCTGCATGTTTGTTGACCCACAGCTGTGTTTAAGGATTCCCACCACTGGAAATGTTCAATGTCAGGTTGGATGGGGCTTGGAGCTGTCTGGTCTAGTGGAAGGTGTCCCTGCCCATGGCAGGAGGGTTGGAACAACAAGAGCTTTAAGGTCCCTTCCAACGCAAACCATTCTATGATTCTGTGATATCAACCCAGATCTTTCAGAGCAGCATTCCTCCTTTTCAGTTGTCTTCTCATCCCATCAGACAGACTTCCCTGCCTGCCTTGGGTTTGCCTACCAGCATGCACAACCCTACCTTCTTTCTCATTATCGTGCCCTGCACAGACGTTTCCCATCTTTTCTAAAATAGCACATGGTGTGGGTTACTGTCTAGACTGCATCACTTGAACCAAATGTATTCACTAATATGATATATTATTAGAGCTCAGTGAGAGTAACAAACAAAGTACATTTCTTTGTTCACTGTTTAATTGTTTGTTCATTAGCTTGCTTGCTGATTCATAAAATATGAAAAGCTCCAGTAGGGTATCTAGTCACTAGTGCAAATTAGCTAGTTTCTAATGTACATAAATAAATTATAACCCTGCATTTACAATTTGCCTTTACTATAAGGGCTGTGCAGAAATGCTTTATCTCTGCACACAGAATGACAAGTAAAGGCAGAAGCTGGGAGTGCTGTATCCTACACTTGCAGAACATGCTAGTGGCAAAAATTATCTCTTTGCTGATGGGTAATTTGTTTTCTTCAGCTCCAAAGGTGGAATATGACAATGTTGGGTAGCTACCTTTGTAGCTAGGGCTGGATGTTCAGCTGGTGTGAGTTGGCAGGGCCATGTTCTGTGTACTGTCAGCAGCTGGGAAAGCCCTGAAGCTTTTGTTATCCTGGGGCTCTGTGTTTTCCTCTGGTTTCTCTCATCACTGTTGTGCTCTCTCTCCAGCAGCAGCTCTTCCTACTTTTTGGCTATTCTTATTGTTTATGAATTATTCCCAAAAACCAGCTATGTCCTCAGATTCCTAGGAAACTTCCAGGTATTATGTGCCCATATGCAAGACTCCCAGAGGGTGTAAGATCATCTTGGGGTGTTTTTTCCTATGGATTTCTGAGGTAGAGAGTGTAATTCTCTAATAAAGATCAGAGATAGAATTCTTCACTCCTTTCCATACCATGATCAACATGTTCATGACTAAATGAATCATTCTCTAAAAGTTGTGTAGGTTTCTAGATAAAATTCTGCAGGCAGCTGTTTAATATCTGCATATTATATTGGTTTCATCCCTTCTCAGTTCTGTAATTCTCTTAAATAAGGATTCCAAGCTATCAGAGTCCAAAAGAGAGAGTACCAAACTCACAGAATCGCAGAATGGTTTGGCCTGGAAGGGACCTTGAAGCTCATCCAGTTCCAACCCCCTTCCATGGGCAGGGACACCTTCCACTAGACCGGGTTGCTCCAAGCCCCATCCAGCCTGGCCTTGAACACTTCCAGGGATGGGGCAGCCACAGCTTCTCTGGGCAACCTGTGTCAGGGCCAAACAGCACAGCGAATTTATTAATTATTAAAAACTTGTGTCTCATCTGATTTGAATGGATGCTGAAGATTTATGGCCATAAATGCCTTTTTTTGCTAAATTGATGGTTACGGCCTCTGCCATGGGCGGCATTCCCAAAGTCTTTGCTGGGTGTTAGGCTTGGACCTGCAGATGCTCATGTAGGGAAATGATTTCACATATGTGGATGGTCTTGTTAAAACTAGCCTAACAATTGGTGCATAAAATTATTTGTGTATATTTGTAGTTGCAAGTGTTGGATTTATACATGCAAGATCAAGGACTTAATTTGTAAATTTTTTTTGTTCTGCTACATGAAAGCTTTGCTGACTGTGTACCCAGAGGTGTCTGCTGCATAAGTCCTGTTGATTTTCAGTAAAAACCACTTGTACGCTTTTCTTGAGCAGACCCAGGTATTTATAAAATTTTCAAATTTCTTATAAACTGAAGGATATTTTAGCATGTCACTGTAGGATGCCACATTTCCAGTGATGTGTTACCAGCAATCAAGGCCCAAAAATGTCTGGTTTTGACAGAGTGAAATACACACTTTTTTTCTCAGCCTCTTTCAATGGCATTGATTAAACAGAGATTAGGATGGTGTGGGGTTTGTATCTTCAGTTTTTTTTTACCTCAGTACTATACCATTGCTTTAACTGACTTTACCACAAAGCCTCTCAAACTTCCTTTTCTTTGCTAAATTAGCTTGTGAATTCTCTGCTTCCTCGCATGCTCAACACCTCCACCTCTGACAGAAATGGAAAAAGCCTTTTATCATTACATGGCCAAAATGTTTCCAAGCAGTGACCCTGGTGCACCCCATTGCTGTGACAGGACATGGTTTTCCAGACACTGCAGACTGGCTTTTGGGAGGGGACCTCATCCACAGACAGAATGGTAAAAGCTAAATCCCAGTCCCAAAGACATTTTAGGACCTTTGTGGTATCAAAAGGGAGCATTTTTCTTGCATGTTTTGAATTTGAGAACCCTAAGGCATGACTCATGTGGTCTGGAAGCTGGCAGGGCTTGTGGTGCATTCTCCAGATGCACCAGGAGCCTGGAATCTGCTGTGCTCCAAGTGTGGGCAGTCAGGTCATCACACCAAGTGAAATCTTATTTTGGAAAGTTGGGAGCACCTTTGCCCCCCAGTTTTACTCCATCTGCATTTCACATGAGGCTTTTATTGCTTGATCACTCATGGATTTCTGTCATTTCATCAGTATTGAGCTTCAACAATAAAAGCAAATTAGTTCTGCTTAATTAATCCACAAATCTGTAATCTCTAGTTTATGAAGGAAAAATACAGAAGTGGTAAAATCTCATGTCCTGCTGTTGGAGTCAATCAGGCCATGCTGCTGCAAAGGCCTGCCAAGTGAAGCTCAGTAGTGTCATTCAGAAAGTCTTGCATCTTCATCTCATTCTGCTTGAATTTCTTCATTTACTTGTTGGAATCATTGGCTTCACTTGGCTTCCTACATTTCTGTTTTGCCATGTGTGTAATACTACCCATGTCTCTTTGCAGATGACCAGATTAGGTGAAAGAAAATGAGTTATGCTTATTTCTGTGCTTTAGGTGTTTTTTCATGAGCACTGCCCTATGCAAAACAAGGAATGTGATTCTTTAATGTTTTCTTTAATCCTGACTCTAATCCAGTCTCCCTAGTTCCTCCTGAGTTCCATGTGAATGTAGCTTTCTTCAACCTTTTTTTCTTCATTGTTGAAGAAAAAGTTTCTTGCCAAAGAGGTAGACAGTTCTAGATCAGCATTTTCTTTTTTTAGGTTGCTCATTCTACACTTTTTGAATCCAGGCTAGCCATGGTGATGAGGACGTCAGCCCCAGCAACAAGCTGCCATTAGGTTTAGGGTTACAGTTCTGAGAACTGCAGAGCCTACAACTCCAGGGACGATGGCACTCGAAAAGGAGTTGCAAGGGTGTCACAGCAGAGTGCCAGCATTGCCAATTCCACACTTTTTAATCTCTTCCCCCTATGACGATGAGGACTTCTGGTCCACTGCCAAGCTGCCATTAGGGTAAGGGTTAGGCTTACAGTTAGGGTTAGGGTTGAAAGATTAAAAGAGCGTACAACTCCAGGAACACTGGGGCTGGAAAAGGCATGCCAAGACAATCCTGGCAGGGCCCCAGCATTGCTGCTCCTACGTCTTTCTGATCTGGAAAACCGATAGTATTTGGTTTGGGTAAGGGCTAGGGTTAGGATTATGGTTAGGGTTAGGTTTGAGAGAGTCAAAGAGCCTACAGCTCCATAACCACTGGGGCTGGAAAAGACATGCCAGGGTGATTGCAGCAGGGCCACATCACTGCTGCTCCTACATCTTTCTGATCTGGACCAGCCGTGGTGATGGGGACCTCAGCCCCAGCGACAAGCTGCCATTAGGCCTAAAGTTAGGGTTGAGAGAGGGAAATAGGCTAGAGCTCCTTGGACACTTGGACTGGAAAACTCATGCCAAGAGGATCATCGCAAAGCCAAAACATTGCTGCCTCCACACCTTTCAGATTAGGGCCACGCATGGGGATGGGCACCTCAACCACAGTGCTAAGCTTGCTGAAATGTTTGTGTGAAAAAAAAGAAAAATCTGAAATGAAGTGAAAACAATTAAATGGAATAGAGTGAAATAAAATGAAGTGCAGTGAAATGAGCCAAAACTTAATGAAATGATCTTCACCAAAATCCTGAGATTTCATTTCCTTTCATTAAGTTAAGAATTTTTATTTCATGAAAAGAAATTAAATGAGAAATTGAGGAATGAAGTGAAATGAAAAGTCAGGAAGGGAAATACAGTGAAATGTATTTTCTGTCCATTCAGTTCTGTGCCTTCCCCTCGGTGTTAAGGGCAACTGTGGGGCTGAGATCTCTGAGATTCTCTGGCCAATTCTGGCCATCAGGATTTGACTCTGAAGAAGACAACTTCCATTCTCTGCTGGTCCCGTCTGACTTCAGGGCAACTACTGTAAGGCAAAATATTTTACTGCAGATGCCAAGAGTTTTAAAGTCCTGAAACAAGTTTGCATTTAAAAGGAAGAGTTGCTAAATTCAACACATATAATTGACATATAATTTGAAGTAATAGCTTTGCAGGAGTGTCTGCACAGAATCTGACCTATATACTCCTTAGAATTGGTGACCATGTGGAGGAAGGAGAGAGCTTGACCCAGCTTGACGTTCAGATCCCAGAGAAAAGTTGCATGACTAACACTGAAAAAACAGCCATTTAATTTCAGTCTTGGAATTGCATCATGAACTCACAGGCTGACAACCATGGAACCCAATATGGGCATTTTCTGGAGTCACTTCCTGATGCTCATCCACATGAATTAAGACAAAAGAGTTAATTACTTTCTTTTGGAAAGCAACTCTCCTCTTAAGCACTTCGCCATGTTAAGAGCACCTCTTCTGCAGTTGAGGAGGATTTCAGATGTACCTTTGACTCACACTTGCCAGGTGGTGGTGATCCAGCCTTTTCAAAATGCCTCTACATAAAGTTATCCCAATCCCACAAACCACTCAGTGTTATTTCATTGATGTTCTGCTGGCAAAGAGGCCTCTAAGGCTTTAGAGACTTGAATGGAGGCAGGTGCCTTTTTTATCCTCCAGCCTTCCCAGAAAATGTAGTGATGCTGTGGGATTTCCCCAGTCCTCAAAGGAATTCCCTCCTTGGGGGAAGATAGAGATTAGAGTGGCACTGTGGGTATTTATTTGAATCTTCCTGGGGCAGAGGACTCTGTCTCCAGTGCGTCCTTCTCCTGCATCCCTGTTCCACCTGGCTGTTGAGCCCTCATTCCCTGAGAACATCCCTGGGCCACTGTCCTCTCCATTTTCCCATTCCTGGTGCTCTGACAGCAGACAGATCACAAATGAAGGGAGGAGGTGCAGCAGTACAGTGAGTGCCTGTGAAACAGTGAATTAATCCAGTGACCCCAGTGTCCTGAGTACCAAACTCCCAAGGGAGCCCATGGTCAGTGCCTCAGGATAGCAGCATCCTTGGGTACCCCTCTGGGGCTCCATTATTCCCACAGCACTGCCTGTTGCCCTGCCTTCTAGCTCAGCATATTCTTGATCAGCTTTAAGGAAAGGACTGTTCTACATCAGCTGTGTCAATCTCTCTGTTTCACATGTGTGGAATGTCCTGACTTCCATGCGCCAGCACAAGTGGCTGTCGGGTTCATCACTTCAGCTGTAGGACGTAGGGTGCTATTTAGGGTGACTCACCGGGGTGCACTGCTCTGCCCCTTGGGGCATTTAGTTAAGACATAACATGTTCTGGGAACACTGGATCAGGTGAGAACAGAAAAGGAGCAAAGCGTTGCTACTCTGATATATTTTTTAAAACTCAGCTTCTTAAATGATGAGCAGAGCATGCCAAGAGCTGCTGGGTGTTGATCTCTGCTTTCATGCTCCCTTAGCAGGCTCACAGAGATTTGGATTTTCCCTTGTGACAAGGATGGGTGGAATGAGCTGAAAGGGAGTCAGGAGCTCTGCTGCCTGATGGAGGGAGCACGGGTGAAGTGTTGTCCTCCAATGCTGGGGCTGCCAGCAGCAATGGAGATCCAAGCAGCTGCTGTGTCACCCAAAAACATGCCCAGAAAGAGGGAGGGGAGAAGCTTGAGCTGCTGTAATCACAGGTAGGAGTGGAAATGTCTGGAAACAATCCATCAGTGGGCCACTCCTTGGAAACGCTGGGAATGACTCCTGTCTCCTCACAGCAAATGTATGCTGGTCTGGTCTTGGACAGTATTTCCTTTTTCAGTCTGGCTAATATTCTCAGTAACATGTTTAGATAAAAATTAATATCAAAATCTCTCTCTATGTTTCATTTCCAAGCCACCACACATGGATTTACTTGTGATTAATGGATGAGTCAGCAGGGTATAATGCTCATTACTCACAGTGAGCACGCAGGGAGGTACTTTGAGCAGTGTCGAGGGCTGGGTGAATCCCAAATTCATCCTGTCCCTGGATGCTGGGCATTGTTGCCTGGAGCTGCCACACTGCTGATACTGCAGAAGCCTGGACGAGGAATTCAGCTCGTTTTCTCCTCATTTTTCAGTTCACTTCTGTTGAGATAAACTAAGCCTGTGACATGTCATGGAGTACAAGCCAACAATAAAGTCTAATTTCTGCATCTTCTGCCTTCCCCTGCTGTTTGTGGAAGGGAGGGAACAAGTGACGTTGGACAGCCACAAACTTTTAAATGAGGATTACATTACTACAAAAAATGTAGGCAGGCAAGATTCAGTGGTGCAACTTTCCGAAGAAAAGCCTGTCAGCCAGTGCTAATGAGAGTATCTGGTCATTCACAACTGGATTAATCTTCTTTCCCCTTAGTGAAATGTTTCTGTTTAAAGCACCTGCTAAAAAGGGAGCCATATAATGAAATGTCTGGGTGGTAAAAAGTGTTCTTAGAGCTCTGGGTTTGCTTCCCATTCTTCAGGTAATGTATAGAGCAAAGAAAAGGCTCCTATATCATGGGAAATCAGGAACAGGAATAAGGAATTAGGATCTGAGAGCCTGAAATACCCAGCCTGCAAAATCTTATGCTGCTGGTTGGGTGGAAACGAAGAGAGATAATTGAAGCAGAGAGACTGAATTTAGGAACAGACCAGAACACATTAATGTGTGGTCCTGGAGGGTGATTATCCCTGCTCCTGTGCCTGAGAACACCTGGGTTCGTCCTGTATGACGTGGAGGCACAGGGGGAGGGTGGTGAAGGGTTAGCTTCTCCTTCTGCTCAGAATATAGTTTAGACCAACCCTAGCCAGACCAGAAAGACAACATGGCATGGAAATCAAAACACAGGCTTCTATTTCTCTAATGGTGTACACAGGATACAGTGGGGCCAGCATGAGGTTTTTTTGTTTGTGGTCAAGAATTTAACTTTCTTTTTTTTAACGTCAGACACTTTGGGGGTGAGGGTTTCAAATGAAACAGGATTCAGCTCATGCAGAAGTTGCATGTTTGCAAATACAGTGATGTGAGTATAAACCCTGTGTGGTTTACCATGGAAAATACAGACATGGTGTTTTTCACCTGACCTTGGCTACACACAGACCAAAGACAGAAGAGACCATGTAGCTAAAGCAGTGAAGAATTTCAGACATGAAACTAAAATTAACTTCTTCAGTGTGCACACAGACAAATACAGATAAACACACACACCCACCCAGGCTGCTGTAGGGTGACGTCCTTGTGCCATTTTGGCTTGCAGAGCAGTCAGACTGTAGTGAGCAGCTGTCTGTATCTGTGTCAGTAGAGGCTGAGTGCTGAGTGGAGCTTCAGCCCCCTGAGCCAGGGAGGGAAGGTTCTGTGCTGGGAAGGACGCTGTGCTAGGAGGGAGTCAACACTCATAGACGTGACCTCAGCAATATTCCATACATACCTGGACACACATTTAGCCTCCATTTAGCCCTGAGGATGCAGGCACTGGCACAGGTTGCCCAGAGAAGCTGCGGATGCCCCATCCCTGGATGTCTTCAAGGCCAGGTTGGACAGGGTTTGGAGTAACCTGGTCTAGTGGAAGGTGTCCCTGCCCATGGCAGGGGTTGGACTGGTTGAGCTTCAAGGTCACTTTCAACCCAAACCTTTCTAGGATTCTACAAATCTTTGTAAGCAAGTTCAAGTCTTTCTTTTATTTGTAAATGCATTAAAATCTTCCTTGCTTTTGCTTATACAAGACCCATACACTTTAGCATCCCGTATGGATGACACATCTTTCCATCTTGGAAAGGGCAGGATATGGCCCTTCCACTGGAACTGAGGGAGACAGGAAGAATTACTTGTGCACAGAACTCATTTAGGCTGCCCCTTCTCTGCTTCCAAGCAGGCTGAGGATTAAGGTGTGCGTAGCAACACCCAAATGCAAGGAGGCTCAGGAGCCCTTTCATGCCTTGTTTCTTAGCAGCACAGTTGCAGCTGCTACCTGTTTTCCAGTGACTTGTGCCTGTGAATGGAAAGCCAGGATGTGAATCTTCATGGTTTTATTTGTTTGCTACTCAGAAAGTCAGGGGGAAAAGTATGGCACACCACATTTATAATGCATCATCTGAAATAGATCGTTTCCATCTGCAGACTGGGGGGAAAAAAAGAGACCTCCCAGTACAGATTTTTGCAAAGGACACTTGTATGTGTTTATCATCATGCATTAATGGGGTGGATGAGGGAACTGCCTTCCACATCCGTAATTGCTTTTACTTTTGATTCCTCCTGCAGTGTTGAAAGTTTACAGTCTGTAACACTACACATATGGGTTTCACAGGTCACTCAGCCTGCCCTGGAGGAAACAGATTTTGGGTATAGTTACTCAATCTCATTTACTCCTAGTATTCTTCATTAGCACTAAGGCCCAGAATGAGCTAGCTGCAGAACACCAGCTGGGAAGGGAAAGCCAAGATGTGATCATCTTTCACATGGCAACAATTTTGTGAGAATTCGGCTTGAATGTACAGTTTAGCAAAAAAATGAAATCTGTTTTTTGAGTTAGATATGTGTTAGGGCGAAGGTTTGGGCTGGTAGAGACCTAAAGCTGCAAGTGAACCTGGAAACCGGGACAGAGCAATGACCTGCATGGGCGTTAGGGCTGCTGGGAGACACTGGATAGGAGGAGAAAATTTTAGGACTAAGATTTGGCTGAGAAAAGCCATGAGACAATGTAGCTGCTTCTGGATTCATGATCTGGACATGAGGCCCTGTTCAATTGGCACTTACCAACTGAGCTTTACCTACTGCCTTGAGCCTTGGCCATCAGTGCCTTGCTGGCTGTGGTTGGAAGCATGGCCCAGGGGTACTCAGCAGTTCTCAGGTTGGTTTAGTGATGCCTGTAGTACAATCTCAGTGGTTTCTCCTGGTTCAAGCCCTAATTCTACTTTTAATGTCACCCCAACCCTAAAAACCTCTCCCAGTTCCCAGACTAAATGAAATGGCTGCAGATGTGGCAGCAGAGTCCACCATATAATCTGCTGGATTCAAACTCTAACCCTGACCTCAACCTCAGCCTGTTCACTGCTCCAGTGACTCCTGGTGACCTCAGATTTCAAAGAAGTCACAGATTGACTCACCATGAGCTTTCCATTTTGGTGCTGTCTCCCCCAAATCCCTTTATTATCCTAGATCATCAGCGTCTTTTGGACCTTCCCAAAGTCATGCAGCCCTCCGCAGTTCCAGAAGAAAATTTTCTTGGAGAGCTCCATGTCCTCTTCCCCATACTTTTCTCATCTGCCTCCACTAAACCTTCTCATGACCCAGCTTTATCTGTTCTTCCTGACCTGACTTGTGATCCTAACACCTACTCCAGCCTCAGTGCCATTGTTTTCCCCTTGCCTAATACTAATCCTCACCAAAACTCTCGCCCAAGTCATAAAGATGGAAGCTATATACAACCTGCCTTAAATCCAGGTGGACCTAGTAGAATGCTTTTTTTGGGTAGAAACTACACTGAGATCCAGAGTCCCATGAGTTGGAAATGGGGTCAGGGCCGAGGTTAATATTGTTCTCCAAATGAACTTTAGGATTTGTTTAGGCTCATGTTTCAGGAGCCATAAGCTAGGAAGAAATGGGAAAGTGATGACACTATGGCATGTCTCCAGTCACTAGTGCTGGTTTCACAAGCAAGTAGGTCAGGAGTGTCCTGTCCCAGATTTCACTGGTGGCTCTCACATGGATAAAACAAACGTTGGTACCATAGGTACATGGTCTGACAAAAGTCTTCCTTGGAAAAAACAGACTTCAAGGAAGAGTGTCTGATGTCATCCCTGAGAGATGGCTGGGCTAGAACAGCTTCCTTAATTAACCTGTAAATAAGATGTTTGACAGACTGCAGCTCCACAATGGTGCAAGGATCTATTTCTGAGGAAATTCTTCTGAATTCCAGAAGAGATCAAGATACTTTGACTGAGAAGGGATAGTATCCAATAATAACTCTCAAGTTCACAAATAAGTCTTTGATCTCTTCTGTTTCCTGACTCCACATTGCTTTTGAAAGACAGCTGAAACTTCAACCCCCACAGTAAAATTCAGCTTTTTTTTGTTTTATCCTGTTTACAACAAACACAGGCAGGTGGCAGGTCCTGGTGGTACAATGAGTGTGAGGGAATGACCTTCTCTTCCTTGCAGCTCAGTGACAAATAAGAAAGAGAGGAATAGAATAGAATAGAATAGAATAGAATAGAATAGAATAGAATAGAATAGAATTGAATTGAATTGAATTGAATTGAATTGAATTGAATTGAATTTCAGCTGGAAGGAGTATGACAGCTACTCCTGTTTTACATATAACAAGAGGGCGTGGGATTTATGTGATCAACAGTTCAAAAGCTATCAGAAGAGAATCTCCAGGCTGTTTGCATGGTTGCTCACAACTGAATGCAAAGCAACTTGAAGTCAAAATCCCAAATGCAGCCCCCCGTGTTGCAGACCACCCCTGTCAGAGCTGTGAGGATGCACTGCTCCATTCCAGCCCCATGCTGAGTGACAGTCACTCGGTGGCATGGGGACAGCTGGCCATCTGTGCACCTCTCCAGGGAGGAGCACACAGCTGTGGGCACATCCTTTCTCATTTGATGCATCACATGTGAAAGGACGAGGCTGGTATTCCAGGCTGGCCCCACTGTGCGTGTGGCCACGGGGGAGCAAAGCCATGTACCCAAAAGTTAGTTCAGTGAAGCAGTCACAGGTTTTTCTGTTGATTTCCATTCAGGCTTCTAAAGGTACTTTTTCTTTTCTCTCTGTTTTATAAAGCACTGCATACACCTACTTTCAGCTATAAATAAGAAATAATTGTGTGCATTTAACACTTATTAAAATTCTTTTTAAATTTGTATGCAAACGAGGAGCAGCCACAGGCTCCTGGCAGGTTGCCGATAAAGCCCTTTGTTCTACAAAGATTCTACACCACTGATGAGGCAGATAAATTTGTCTTCAGTGCCATAGTCTTGTCTTTGCTCTGAATCTTTTTTATAACTACTGGAAGGTGTAGGTTGAGAAATGCTGGTTTGATTAGCTGGGCTTGTGGTTGGTCCCTTTTCATGCCAAAATCATTTAAGTGTTCCAGACATGGCATACACCCATGGAATCTACAAATATATCTCTCCCCAGTGCGTCATAATTCCTGGGGTAGTAAGTGATGAATCATCAGGATCTAATGTGAAGATAAGCTAATTAGCATTAATCAGAGCTCCTGCCCGAGGTGGGAAAATGCTAGGTGAGCAGTCTGTTAGCTGCCATCTGACTTACTTAATTATTTTATTTTCATTTCTTTCGATTTTACCAATCGGACTCTTCAAAGCTTCCAAGCTCATAGACTGGTACTCTTTGGTGACTTGAAAAATTTAACAGCCTTTTCATGTCCCTCAGTCTCCATCATGCCCTGATCTCACCCGTCATCTCACTTCTTGCATTGCCTGGAAGTCCGCAGACTGTGGCTGGGTTGTGCTGTGGCATGGGATGGCTGCTGGGCTTAGAAGTTTCTCCCTGCAAGAAAGCTGCCTGCAGCCCCCTCCTGCTAAAATCACTGACTACCTCCAGAATTTAAATTAACTCTTACATTGTTTCAGTATGACAGAATAGAGAGATCCCATCATGTGTAGTAAGTGGTGATGAGAAGTATTTCCCTTATGTAGAGTAGTTGCAGTATCAGGCTATGTTCCCTTCTTTCTACTCTGGGCAATAACTTCTTGTTTGAAATCTTTAAAATTATATTGCAGCATTTTTCTTCTACTAATGTACCTTCTAGCAAAAAATCCCAAGCAGCAGGAATGATTGTAAATACTTCCCAGTGTGTCCTTACCCTGGTCAGGGCAGGGCTGTTGCAATCAGAGTTCAAGTGTGTTGTGCAGGAACACGAATTCAGTCTCAGCAGGAAGATGCCATCAAACACCACCCTCCATGAGTGCTGGCCCATTTGGAGGACTGTCTGTGGCAAATGCTTTTACCTATTGGCATCTGCAGCGTGCCTCTGGATTTTGAAATGCATTGGCTTTGGTGGTGTGTCTCTTCACACCTCGGGTTTGATAGTAGGAATCCCAGTACAAAGGGAACCAGGATTCAGAATTATCCATTAGCATACAGATAATTAGCTTTCAGTGAGACCCATGAGGAATTATTTTAAAGATGCTTGGGCACCCGATGTGCAGCATGGCACCTCAGGAAACTGGGACGGTCCTGCGGCCCCACAGCCCTGGTGACCCACGGTCCATCCTGGTCACATAACACAGAATGATTTGGGTAGGAAGGGACCTTAAAAATCATCTCGTTCCAACCCTCCTGCCATGGGTAAGGACACCTTCTACTAGTCCCACCTGGCCTTGACATCCACCTGATGTGGCACAGCCTCTCCTCCATGGAACAGCTTATGGACTCCATGGGAAGCAGCACCAAGCATGGTGGCAGCCCTGCTGGGATGTGGGGAATGTGTGTCAGCCGACCCCCAGGGCAAGAAAAAGGGAAATGTTTGCCAGTTTGTGGGCTCAGAGTCCTACAGTACTCCAGTCGTGTGGTCCTTTGCTGTGGTGGCCAATGCATTTCTTTGCCACCCAGACAGAACTGAAGTTATCTTTCCTTGAAACTGCTGGAGATCTGCCATGGGAAATGCCTTTCTTTGATCTGGATTTTGCCATGATCCCATAACTTATAATTACACTAACTCTTCCATTCCAGTGAAACCCGCCCCTTCCTTTTTTACCCATGGCACATGGGATTTTTAGAGAAACCACTGAGACTTGTCAGAGCAGCACTGTGCTCCATGGACTGCTGGGGTTTTACCCCAGGTTTTACCTCTTGAGTTTTCTCAGATGTAGCAGAATTACTCCTTTTCACCTAAATACTGTTCCATAGCTCTGTACTGAGTTGGAGGGAAAAAAAACATAACAAAACCAGAGTGCAGGAGCACATAGCTGCTTCTTTTATTATGGTGAATAAAGTCACCTACGCCAGCTAAGAAGGTTTGTAGCCACCAGCAGGTGTCATTGCAGCGGCACAGCGTGGTATGTGTCAGGTGAGAACAGAGGCACTGCAGGTATTCAGATAATACCCAATGGAGAATGAAAATAAAAAATTTAATCATGTAATCTCTGATTGCCAGGTAGCTCATTCTTAGATCACTGGTAACTCATTTGTAGTAGATAGAGTAGATATGAGGGATTAAATCCCACACTACAATTTGTTTTCTGCTGAATAATTAAGATTTATTAGTCCCAAGCACAAATTATAGTAATTTAGAATAGTAAACGTTTTTTAAAATGGAACATGCAAGTTGATTTTGTTTAATGGGTGTAGTTGGGTCCTGATAACCTAACAAGCCTGAGGATTAATGAGGGGGGCTGGTGAGGGGCTGATCCGCCCCATCCTCCAGTGCTCCCTCCCATGCTGGGCCCTCCAAGGAGAGTGGAGCCCAGCAGCCTTTGGGGGCTGGGGGCTGTGCCAGGGGCCCGGCTGTTGCTTACAGCAGTAACTCAGTGCTGTTATCTTGGCTTCCCTCTTTGTTTTCTCTGCCATGTCTCCAAGACCTGGTAGTTTGTGCACATCTCCATTACAGTACTCTAGTATAAGGGGTCCCTGCCCATGGCAGGGAGGTTGAAGGTGGGTGAGCTTTGAGGTCTCTTCCCACCCAAACCATCCCAAGAGCCTATGATTCTGTGGTTCCTTGGTGCAGGAGGAGAGTCTTGGTATGCATGTTTGTGCATGTGTTTGCGTGGACGTTTGTGTATGTGTATGTATTTATGCCCTTGCTAACCTAAATTTTTAATACTCACAGATTTCTATGCTAGTGGCTACAGAGTGGCAGACAATACTCCCCTTGAAATCAGTGGCAAACTTTGCTGTCATAAAGACAAAATAATGAAAACTGCTCATTAACCCTGTTCCTGAGTAATTTCCCCACTCCTCTTTCTCTGGAGTCAGTCAGCAAACAGACAGAGAAACATCCCTGAGCTGCCTGTAAGACCTTGGTCAGTCACTGGTAGTTATTATTATGCCATTGCATCAAACGTATAAAATATTTTACATAAAATCTCCTGTTACAAGGGATATTTACTGTTTGCTTGGTGAAGACCACAAGCAGAACTGAGTCTGCTGAGCTTCATCTTGTTCAGATTCAGGAGATAAGTCTCTAATACACTTTACAGTTAAGAAATGCAATTTCTGTTAAACTCCTGATCTGAATATAGCCCCATACACATACCAGACAGTCAAGCCAAGGCAGGTGGATGTGATGATAAGAGAGATGAACTAAAGGCAGCATTTTATGGCCAGTCTCCTTGCAACACAACAAACAAGTATTTATCTTGTGGGAAACTCTGGCTCTTCCTACTTCTACAGTCACTGATGAGGCTGCACCTCAAATTCTGTCTTGTGTTGAGTTTTGGGCCCCTCACTCCAAGACAGACATTGAGGTGCTGGAGAGTTTGCAGAGAAGGGCAGTGGAACTGGACAAGGGTCTGGAGCACAAGTCTGATGAGGAGACGGGCTAGGGGGGCTCATCCTGGATAAAAGGAGGCATCTTCTTCCTCTCTACAACTCCCTGAGAGGAGGATGGAGCCAGGTAGGGATCCATCTCTTCTCCCAATAAACAAGTGATAGGATAAGAGGAAACAGCCTCAAGCTGTGGCAGGGAAGGTTTAGATTTAATATTAGGAAAAAATATCCACCAAAAGGGTTGTCAAGCCCTGGAAGAGGCTGCCCAAGGCACTCAGGGTGGAGTCACCATCACTGGAGGGATTTAACAAACATGTAAATATAGCACTTGGGGACATGGTTTAGTGGTGGCCTTGGCAGTGCTGGGTTAACATTTGGACTCAATGATCTTAGAAGGCTTTTCCAACCTAAATGATTCTGTGATTCAAGACCTGAATGAACACCTGCCAGCACTGGAGATAATGTCATGTTCTTGGCCTTAGATGAGATAAATCAGTGGGAAAACTTCACTGACTTTGGCATGAGTTGTATCTTATTTTCAATTCCATGAATCTAAATTGTTAATCTTTTGCTAAAAGTGTTTGGAGATGCCCCTTCAGCTGGGGACATACAGAGTCACCTATTCTGGGATGGTGTTTCCCTATAAATCCCTCCAGCTGGGGCTTAGCTCAGCTTGGGGATTTATTTTTTCAGAAAGTCCCAAGTTGCTTTATGTCCAGTAATAGAGGGGAGAGCCAGACAAAGTATTAAAGGGAAGATGTTATACTAAATGTGTGTTTTAAGAAGAAATTGCTTTATCTGTGTAGCACCTCACTTAAAACTGAGAGGTGTAAAAAAAGTGTAATTCTCTATAATCCACACGATTTTTACCTTTCACATTCTAAGGAGCTTGGATGATGGCCAGAATATAGATGGGCTTATTTTTTAATTGCAAACTTTGCTGGGAAGAATGTAAATCCTAACCCAGTGGAAATAGTGTTTTAATTGTTTTTTTTCAGCAAATGTACAATCCATGGGTAACGAACAGAACTTTTCCTATAAAAAATGCAATACTATTATAGGATTTAATTGTGTAGCAATGTCCTGAAGCAAGGACTCTTTTGCCTGTGTAACGTTTTCCTGGTGGCAAGATAAGTTTTTCATTCCCAGATTCTCTCAAAAGCAGATGTGGGACACATGGACTTCCAACTCAAGCCCTAAATAATTCCTAAGCTTAAAAATGTCATTATAGGCACGTGGCGGTTGTGTGCATACAGGTGTGGTAGATGTTTGGGTTTTTTTTAGTATAATCAGTGTTCTCTGTAACTTCAGTTCCATTGTTCAGCAAGCACAGCTGTCAGTTACTGTAATAGATCAGACACCATGACAAGTAAGTTAAAAAAGAAAGTCTGTGTTACAAAATGACCTGCAGTTAAATAGCTGATCTCTGGTGGTGGGTCGAGTTAGTTCATTATCTGCTTGGGAAAAAAAATCTATGCCAGAAGCTTCATGTTATCATCCATTCTTCCTTCTTCTTGACTTTTTTTTTTTTCTTCTTCTTTTCATCTAAATGGGTGAAAATTCTGGTGCGGTTGTTGTGGATCTGTTTGCATTTCATGGAAGCAGCTGGCATTGTGGTGGCACCGTGGTGGCATCACTGGGGGTTCCTGGTGCAGGCAGACCTGGCAGATGTACCTGTGCACCAGCAATGTACCAGGATGTGCTGCTTGCACATCAGCCACCCTGGTCCCTGCCTCCTGTGGGACTGACTCCATACCCACCCTTCTGTTTTCTCAGTTCTGCTTTGTATAACTTTTCTGGAAAACCTTTTGCATGAAGTGCCCTGTCGCAGCTGACTGCAGGGCAGGGCGAGCTCATAGGGCAAGCTGTGTTGGGAAAAAAGTCTGACCTCAGCCAGCAAAATTGGTACTTTAACATTTTTGCCCTTCACCACCTTTGTGAAATGGTGATATCTCACACTGGGGTGATGGGAACAGATGCTTCCCTCGGGCTGCTTTCCCCAGTCAGAGTCAGACCACCAGGACCCTCTCTGTGGTCAGCCAGGGGTACAGCCCAGCAGAAGATTGCTCTCACAAATGTCACCAGAGATGAGAATCAGAGCATGAAAATACAAATAAAGATTTGGGATGAACGTGGCTTAAGTCTCAGTCTTCTGCCTCCTGGGAAGGTGAGTGCATCAACCAGGACTCTGTCCTGCACTTTAACTTCTCCCAGCAAAACTATGGTGAAGTTTGGTGCACCCTCTGAAGAGTTGTGGGTTTTTTCTGAGAAAAATAAATAATGTGGCTTAAAATTCCTGACCCCATGCAGTCCTGGACCAGGTGATAAGCTCCCCAGTAAGAACTGCATCATTAGAACCATACTAAGATTTCAGCCCTCTCAGGTTTGTGCCTGTTGTTTCTTGTATTCCCGTGAACCTCGAACTCAAAGCAAAACCAAGTTGAAAGAGAAAAGTTTCATCAATTATTTTTCTCATCAAAACCATATGAAACTGTGGCTTTCTCATTTTTTCAATGTGAAGCCTTTGATCAGTCCTGCCTCGTGAACATATGATTAGCACGGATTAAAATGAAATCCAAGACTGGGAACATTTTGTGTGGTCTCTGGTTTCGAAGTGACAGTTTTTCATGTCTGTCCTAACCAGGTTATCCCTGGGCCATTGCTGACAGTCACTTTCATAAAGCCATAGCCAAAAACTGATAGGAGCTCTTGGTAAAATTACGCTGAGAAGCCAGCCTAGCCATAGCAGGGATCATTTATTATTTTTATTTTAGCATAAAACATAAAGTTTGCTGCATTTATTAACAGGCCAGGTCATAATCCACCATTATGGCACCTCCTGGCACTGTATTTGGCTGTATTTGGAACAGGAGACTTTCATCCAGGCCCTGAAATATGGAAACCAGCTCTCTCCAAGCTGCTTTCCATACTGAGACACAAAGATGAAAATAATCTCATGACCATCCACTCCTGTAGTAAAATCTTGTGCAATTAAATCTATGAATCTCAGTACCTGAAAAACAGGATTTGATGACACATGACGAGAGCCAAGTTAAAATATGTATGACTTAGTACCGGCACAGTGGGTAATCTTTATCATCACAAGTGTGGAGAAGATGCAATCGAGGCATGGGGTGGGGATGTATAGCACCAGTTACCTCATATAGTCCCTCTCCGTACCTGGAGTCCCATTCTGAAAATGAGCCCCAAAAGTATTTCTGAATAGACAATATTGAAAAAAAAAAGAAACCATGGAAAAAGATCTGTAAAGATGCTTTGTATGATGCCAGGGGTTGCTGTGGTGCGTAGTGCATCCTGTCTCTCTTGGTTTGCTAATTCATTACCTAGTTTGTTGTGAGGAATTAGGAGACTGAGGCAGCAAAGCTGCATGTTGCCCGTCAGTCTGAGTCCAGCTCACAGGATCAGGCCTCTCCATCCTAAATTTTATCCAGGAGCCTCTGCCTCATGCTGCTGAGGCCATCAGGATTAGCTGTCGAGCATTTAAACTGCTCCTTGTTTTACATCTCATAGGAGGTAATATTTAAGGAACTTCTAGAAGTCAAGTGGCAGGACAAGATTAATTAGGATTCCTTTCTAATCCTAATTACAATGATATTTGCTTCCCACGATAGGAGTTGTTCATTATCATATGTATAAGTTTGTTTCTTTAGTCTGTCTGCTTCCCTCCTCCCCCCAAAAAAGGTTAAATAATATTTAATACATTTTTGCAGTCATTAAAAAAAATCAACTCTTTTTAATCTAGTAAAAACATCAGATGGGCAGAGGAGAAACCCATTCAATTCCCTATTAATTTCCCTTGCTCTCTAATTATATGCAAATCCACCAAGCCCAGGTTTTAATTCAGCTTCTCGCATTAAGAGATCAGAGGAAGATTCAAAATGGGAAAGCAGAGTTTGACGTGTCGTTGGGGGCTTGTATGAATTTGACTGGAAGATAAATTCCACATTTTAATTAAAATGTTTATTCCGCTCTGCACAATAATGCTTGCTTGCTTTCAGAGGAAAAAAAAAGGGTATTACGCATTAAAGGAACTAATTCCTCCTATCAAGAAAATTAGGATTTCTCTCAGGCAGACACAGGGTATCATCCAGGTTTAGCAGCTGTAGCATTCTTTGTAAACATGTCACCCTTGAAAGTGAGCAACAAGGAAAGCTGCTATCGCCTTACTGCTGCAGGGTGTCCATAGAGCATCCCTTAGGCTCCAGAGGGGATTATCTTCCCTCCATGGCCCCCACAGAGCCGTTTATCATGAAAACTGGGAAATAAATGTGAGTCAGATTAGGATAATGTGGGGGTGGCAGTGGGCAGCTCGCCTCTCTCTGTGCCGGGATCAGCAGGGGGATTTGGGGGTCCATGTGGGGAGGGATGCCCCTTGCCACAGCCCTCACCCATTGGGCTTCACTGTTTGGCAAAACCAGTGATAGGAAGGGGAAGGAGGCGAACAAAAAGAAAAAGGTGAAAATAAAATAGAGACTATAATGCTGGCCAGGAGAGGCTGGTGACTGTCCCCTTCCCAAGCCTATAGACAAGGGGCAAACATCCTATGATAGGTCTCCTGTCTAGGTCCTGGTGTGACAGGGGTGACACCAGCAGGTTGGTGTCACCCGTGGTGGCCTTGCACCCAGGCACTGCCGTGACGTGGAGGGGCAGGTTTCACCCCTCAGATGTTTGGTGAATCGAAACGTATTTTGGGGGATTGTGTTTTGTAAACTCCCCCACACTCTTTCAAGTACATGGGCTGGTTTTGTTTTTGTTATAAATGGAAAGAAAAAACACAGCCAGCAGCCAAGACCCCTCTCCTCACACCCAGGGGTTCTGTAAGCAAACATTTGCCTGCAGAAAACTGCACAATGCTGGCACCGGGAGGGTTCTTGTTTCGAGCAGATTCCCCCCAAATCTTGCAGGTTTTTCCATCAGCTGCTGCAACACATCCTTGGGGACGAAGGATCTTAGAATCACAGAATGGTTTGGGTTGGAAGGGACTTTAAAGACCATCTCATTCCACCTCCAGTGCCATGGGCAGGGATGCCTTCCACTAGACCAGGTTGCTGCAAGCCCCCCCCAACCTGGCCTGGAACATTTCTGGGGTATAGGGCAGCCACAACTTCTCTGGGAAACCGGTGCCAACGCCTCACCACCCTCAGAGGGAACAATTTCTTCCCAATATCTAGGGATGTGACAATTGAATGCCAAGGCCATCTCAGTTCAGATCCAGCACACAGCTGGGGCTGAGGTTTGTAAATGGCTTCTCAAGCAGGTGAAAATCCTTGAAACCAGCAGCACCAGGGATCAGGACATGGCTCTTACCGTGCAGACCCTCAGTGTTTCACCAAATCTTGTACCCTGAGGTTTGGCTGGACCTGGTGCTGCCAGGCACATGAAGGGTGACATCCCTGGTCCTTCTGGAAATGGTGTCTCAAGCCTGGCAACAGGGCAAGCCTTGCCTCTGTGATGTATTTTTATTTTGCTTTCCTCCCTTGCTCTCTTGGACATTTTCCTGATTAATTCTGGGTACTGGACCAACCGCTCACCTTTGAGAAGTGGAGTGAAATAAAGCAGGTCAGATACTATCAGCCTCCACAGGTCAAGTGGGAGCCTTTATGTTCACAGCCTCAAGCGTTACCAGTAACTCCAGGGTTTGCAGGTTTTGATTCAAATTCTCAGAACCACAGGACATGATGGGGACAGAGATTATTTTTCTCTGTAGCCCAGAACATGAGAGAGCCAGTAACCAGGGATGGATGTTGCAGAACAAGAGGAACAGCTGGGGGTTGATGCAGCCCCAGAATTAAACTGCCCTGGTTTGGGGGAGAAACCAGCAGGGATTTGGTGCTGCAGTGCAGCCCCTGGGTTATATTGCCCCAGCATTTTGGTTCCAGGAAGCCAAATGTCACCACTGCCTTTTGTGGCAGTGGCACACTAGGATTGGAGAGGTGTTTCTGTCCCCTCCTGAGCAGATGCTTTGAACGTCACAGCAGGAGTGTTTCCCAAGCAAAAAAAGCATTGCACAAGGGCACTTTCTGTGGGTTTGAGGAGGATTCTGGAGTGAGGTGGCTCTTCTGCTGAATGGAACTGTAAACATTGGGTGGTGATGTCTAGATTTGGGGGGGGGGGGGGGGGTCGAATCC
>VYZQ01062588.1:90753-108162 GCA_013400655.1 Mystacornis crossleyi | reverse complement strand
GCCGGGGCCGGGCCCGGGCCGCCTCCGCGGCCGGCAGCCCCTGCGTTTCCATCTTGGGGGTCCCTGTAGCAGCGCCTGAAACCGGAGCCGCGGGGCGGGGCCGGCGCGGGCCGCAGCGGAAACCCGGAGCGCGGAGTTGCGGAGCGGGCGCGGCGGGGCCGGCTCCGGGGAAACCCGGAGAGCGGAGTGCCGGACGGGACGGAGCGGGGCTGCCCC
Source organism: Mystacornis crossleyi (assembly GCA_013400655.1). Taxonomy (NCBI): domain Eukaryota; kingdom Metazoa; phylum Chordata; class Aves; order Passeriformes; family Timaliidae; genus Mystacornis; species Mystacornis crossleyi. The sequence continues at coordinate 107,946 of VYZQ01062588.1, read as the reverse complement.
GAGACAGGGCCGCCCGGGTGGGAATCGCACAGCAGGGAGCGGCTCGGGCGACATCCAGCGTGGCACCGCTGGAGTCATCTCAGGTCTTGGGGATTGTCCTGGTGCCCCTCTTAATGCCCAGGAAAAGTTACAGAATAATTAGGGTTGGAAGGGACCTCTGGAGATATCCCAGTTCGACCCCGTGCCAAGGTAGGATGACCTAGAGCAGGGGACACAGGAACACATCCAGGTGGGTTTTGAATGGCTCCGGAGAGACTTAACGCCCTCCCTGGGCAGCTGTTTCAGTGCTCTGCCACCCTCAATGAAAAGTTCTTTCTCACGTTGAGGTGAAACTTCACACGTTTTAGTTTATGACCATTGCTCCTCATCCTGTTGCTGGGCACCACTGAAAAGCCTCTGGCACCATCCTCTTGCCACCTGCCTTTGAGATGTTTATGTGGATTGAGATCCCCTCTGTCGTCTCTAGACTAAATAAGCTCTGCTCCCCGTCTCTCCTCATCAGAGAGATGTTCCAGACCCCAAATCGTTTTTGTGGCCCTCCACTGAACCCTCTCCAGTAGCTCCATGTCTTTCTCATACTGAGAACTGGACACAGCACCCCAGAACTGGACACAGCACCCCAGATGTGGCCTCACAAATAGAGGAGTAGGATCATGCTCATGGACGTTGCTGTGCAGGAGAAATACTAAGGGTGCAGCCACACTCAAGAGTGCTGAGAGAGGGAAATACTTTGGCAAAACACCCTGTGTACCATCAGTGGAAATACGAAAACAGCGCTATGGCCAACCCTGGGCAATGCACAGTCACTGTTCAAGCACAACCATGGCACAGCATCACCCAAGGTAGACCAACACACACACCCACACACACACACCCCCCCACACACACACAAAAAAAAGTCCTACAAATTCAGCTAATGCCTTTTTTTTTTTTTTAATTTCTTCTTGGGCGAAGCTTTCTTTGAGAGAATGTTCAGCTGCCTTGTGGCTCTCAAACACTTAAGGAAAAGGTAAAATCATCCTGTATTTGCTATGGAAATTTACCAGTTCCCTGCTGCCGTGGGAGTGGTGAGCAGTCCCAGCAGATGGTGCTGTGATCCTTCTCCCGCTCAGATTATTCCTCCTTTCTGAGCATCAAGCCTCCCACAACAAGGGTGTGAACTGCTGGCCAGGCACACTCAGCTCCAGGGAAGCTGGACCTGTGGGGACACCCAGAGCTCCACTGGGCTGGGTGCCATTGGATGTAGGTCTTCCCTGCCCTTGGTGGCCCCAGCCATCTCAGTCTCCCTGTGGAGGTCTTTGCAGTACCTTCCTTCATGTTCCTAGGAAAACATAGGTCTGCCCCCGAGTTTGTTGTTAACACAAAGGTGCAACCCTGGTTGAAGGATGTAAAACCCGCCACCAAGCTCTTGCCTCTATCCACAACCACACACAAGGTTGACAGGATAAGTGCATTTTAGGAAAGTGCTAAGGTGCTAAGATAAATAGGAAGGATGCTTCAGCCTGGCAAGCTTGAGACTTCACTGCACTGCAGAAATCCACTGCTTCTACATCCCCTGCCCAGATCAGATCCAATGCAATGCCTACATTCGGATGGGTTTAAAACTGTTCTCCCTGTCCTGGCTTTGTCCAGCAGTGAGATCAGCTGCCTAAAAATGACATAAGCACCCCCACACAACAATAGCCTGTTCACAGTCTCAGCTTCTCTGCAAGGAAGTAGAGGACAGATAAACAGATGCTCAGCAAGGCTCAGAAAGGGAATTTATCCCTGGGATTATTTGTGGTTTCTGTGTGCTGGAAGCCCCCTGCTATTTCATCCCTGACAGCAACAGGTTAGTGTTTCCCTGTACCCTCCCCCAAAGGTATTGTAAAGCTCAGCCAGTTCATATTTGTTAAGTGCTTGAGATATGCAGTTAAAAGACCTAAGTAGATTTAAACATGTAACTGCATAATGCATCATTAAAATAAACAGCAGTGAATAGTCATAAATACAATCAACTGCTAGGCACTTCACTGCCTTTCTGTACCCTGTTTTGCCTTAACCCATGCTACCTCATTAATAGACTTCATCATCTGAATTTCAACTTGTAGCTCTTTATAGCACTCATACATGTGGGTTCTGTGTCTCCCTACAGGCAGAGTTATAAACTCCCAGGGACTTGAGTGAGTTTAAACATGGCTATACTGGTAAGGTTATGTCCTCTGAGCAATAAGGCTATTAGGACAAAAATAAGGTTCCTTTTGTGCCTGGGATGTGAAGGTGAACATTCTGGCAGGTACCCCAGTACTAAATAATACAAAGGTGAAGAATTCATAATAAATATTTCTTCAGCATCTTGTCTGTGGTGTATTGTCAACTCAGAATTAAGATGAGCCTTTAGAACAGCTCTACATTCCTTGGTACAAGAAAAAGCCAGTATATTTTCTGGTTGTTCCTCTTGACAAAGCAAGAACCACCAGTGTTTTGGGGCTACGAAGATTAGAGTTGTTTCACACAATACCGAAACACTAACTTTGGACCCAGTTCACTGTGATTATTAATAAAGTAATGCATAACATATGTCAATGCAAAGGCTGTCAAATTTGCCTGACAACTACTCACATCTCAATCGTATAAATTGGCAATGTGGGCAGGTTTTTTTCCATAATGTAAAGCAATTCCTATCAACTGCAGATTGCACTTCACAGAAGGCTCAGTTTCAAGCAGATGCCAGACTCTCACTGTTCATCTGGAGATATGCACAGTACGTGAACAGAGTAAAGAACTCATTTGTGATTCAAAATAAACACTTCCCTTTTCTTAGCAGCAGAGGCAATGCAGAGCTGCAGTGTGCTCACCTGTGGGTACCGAGGGGTCTAGCAGGGTAGAGTTTCACAGTTCTGAGGACCGTGTGCTGTCCGAGACTGCAGCTCATCACATCCCCTCTGCAGCAGCACAGGCAGGTTAACGTGTGTAACACCCCTTTCCATTCCAAGAGGTATTGGATACAGTGCCAGGAGATTGAGTGGCATTCCAGAGCAAGTCCTCTGGGGGAAGGGACTGCTGGCGCTGTGTTTGTGTCAGAATGAAGCCCATGTGCTGTGCAAGGGCCATGCTTAGCATGAGACAGGATAGCTAAGAATTACTTTTGTAGACACATTAATTTATGAACTATCAGGAATAAGTGACTGTTTTCTTGTTTGGGGATTTTCTTCCATTTAATTTTCAGGGACAAAATTCACATTCCTTTCCCTATAATGAAAAGTTTATTATTGCAAACATTGTTCTGAATACGTTGGTGAAAAGACTGTTCCTGGCGGACTTGTCATAAACACAAACAGATTTTCCCCAGTAATAAGTTAGAGAGGAAAAAAAGAACTCACATGGAATGGACATTTGCAAGGCTTTTATCATTTGGCCAGAGAGCAAAACAGGATACCAAGGAAGCAACTTCAACTATATCTGCAAGAGCAACCTTGCACTTAGAGTACCACTAATGTTTCACGGCTTGCTCCAAGATGTTCTCATCCACCACCTTGTGAGGGAGAGTCACCCTCAGTGTGCCATTTTCCTTCATTGCTTGGCAGATGGTTTCATAAGCAAAGGCATTCCCTGACCAGCAGCGCCTGGCGACCTGTCAGACAAAAGAACCAAGGGGTGTAAAGATCAGGCATTCCTCTTGCCACACCCACCTTGCACCATATTTGCACAAACACTGGCACCCGACTCGTGACAATAGATCTTTCAGCCCTCTGCCAGTTTTTAGTTTCCCTTCTGATTTTGCAAGTAATTTTTTAATACTTCGTTTTTATGAGTAGTATTTGGGTAGGTGTGGTATTTTTCCATGTATAACATCGGACAGATAAACGCTGGAAGAGCCAGGTACCTTATAAACTTACAAAATTCCCTCACCAAAAATAATTGTGCACTCCATTCCAGCTCTGTAAAACTAGCACTTGCTTTAGATAACAGTATCATTTAAGCAGTCAATGCTTTTGTAGTGGGATAAATATTTAAAAAGGAAAATGTCGCTTCAATGCATTTTCAACTATGAAATCAATGAACCAAATTCTCTGCCAGCATGTAAGGATGAAATTCTACCGACAGCTAGAGAAATCATAAACCCCTTTTCCATCAGCAAAACTCTGTTTTGATCTGTGTACAAGCAAGGTTCCCCAGATTTTAAAAAAAAATTTAATATTAAAGTATACATATATGAGTTTTGCTTACTCCATTGGAAACATCCCAGCTGAGCATCATCTTAGCTCGTTCTTCAGCTTCCTTGGACCCATCCAAAACCAGGCCAAATCCTCCATTGATCACTTCACCCCTAAAAGAAAAAAACAAAACTAAGAGAATGAAATAAAAATAATTCAAACCAATACCACAAAATTTACAGGAGTTAATTTGTACTGCAAGAAGAAGGATGAGAACACAGAAGTGGTTCTGAATAAGAGACTATCAGTGATCTTTTATACTTATGAAAAAAGAAAAAAGGTGTTTAGCAGGAAAAGGCCTAACTTCCTGACCTGCGGCAAACCTAGTCCACCTTTCTTGTAATGCCCAGCCAGCAGTCAGGATCTGCTCCAAGCAGGGATACCAAAAATTAAGCTTGCTCTGCATGTCCTGAGTCCTGCACTCTGTACTGGCTCTAAAAATAGCTGGAGAAAGGTTAACAGATCTAATGGGCCAGAGATTGACCCGTCTCAGGGTGTTTTTAAAGGCTGAGCTCCTCATGTTTGCTACACTGCAGCCTGCCATATAGCCAGGATGAGGAGGGTGACAGTGTGCCTACAGCAGCAGGCAGATGGATCTATTTATAGTCTCTCGGGACAAATGACAGAGCATAAGCATTTTATTAAAAAAGTGTTAAGCACCACTTAATGCACATCTGCCTTGATCATTTCCAAAACAGTCATTCATTTTGTATGAGATAACAGAGATGTTTAAAGACATCAGTGCCAACTTTTCAGGAAGCAGACTTACTGGCAGAAGAAGAACAGAAATATGTTAAAACGAACAGATTATTCTTGGGAGAAATAGCAGTCTGGTTTTAAAGGACAGGGAAAACACGTAGAGCAAAATATCTTGTCTGACTTCAGAATCTGGCCTGCTCGAGCTCCCATTCCATGGCATATGGTGAATAGTGGTGAATGCAGCTGGGAGATGAATCTGTTGCTATAAATCTGTGAGAGTTCTGGCATTAGAATTCAGCATCAGCAATACCTGAGGGACAGGGCATATCATGCAACACTATCCGGTATGAGAGACTAATGGAAATCCCTGGAGGCAGGATTTTGTCCTCTGAATTTTATAGTTCATATAAGTTTACAAAATTTACATAGAACAACATCAGACATGTCCATTAATCAGATGGGAGTTGAGAGTCTTCCAGTCCAGGAAGGAATTGTTTCTTAATGTGTATTTTCCAGCAGTAACTCGAGCTTCTGAAGAAATAGGGAATTAAGGCTAAACTGGAGCCTCACAGACCTGAGATCTACTTCCTGAAACTACAACTCAGGTTTTCTCATTTTCAATGGAACATTGTTACTTATGTGATGTTAATTCCCATTCTACTACTTACATACAGGACCTGTGTGCTAAGCAGGACCCTATCACAGAGCTCAGCAAGGAACTCAGAGCTCCAGATCTCACCATCACAGAACCATTCTCTGAATTCCCTCCACTTTTCCGTTATTAGGTATGTCACTATTACGAATGCATTTTCTGTTGAAAGGCACAGTTTTCTTGAAAGTGACAGTTCTCTTACAGCAGAACATCACTGAATGAATTAGTTTTTTAACTGGAAAATTTGAAACAAAGTCATGTTTTCATTTGAGATGTTTGAATATTGTAAGATCTGAGTCTTCAAAATAAAATTATCCTCTTTGATTGACACTGTCAACTCTTTCCAGCCTGGAATTTAATTCCCAGTATATTTTTACTGTGTGAAGTCTTTCTAGTTCTGCTCTTAGTCTTATCTGGGGATGAATACAGTCAAACATCTGTATTTCTTGCAAGCTCTACTTTTTGAATAGCTCATGTTGTTACTGTCCTCTCCAAAAGAGGGGAGCAGACTGGAGGTCAACAAATGTAATTATGCCAGGGTCAGTTACTCCACCATACTCTGCTGCTCCTGTGTATACAGAGACCAAAGAACAGAGCACCACTCTTTACTGTCAAAGCTACAATAACCCAGACCTCTGGACCAGTGTTTTATAAAGATATGCCATATAGAAAGATGATGTTCTTCCACTGGCAAAATTTTCCTCTGTCTACAGTATCCCAAAGAGCATCCTTTGAAGCTGAGGCATGAGCAATGAGCATCTGATCTACTTGCACTCCATAAATTTAAAGCCTTTCCACTGATTTCCATGAAGTTACTCCAGTCCAAATCAGAATCACTCACCAGAATCTGTTCTACTGTCTAAAATCCCTCCTACATTAAATGCCAATGTTTGTTATGATGGATTTTCTAGCAAAACTTCTCACTTTTAAAGGGGAGATCTCTGCCTTCATTAGCATTGGGTCACATTTTCAGGTAATTAAAGAAACGTGTGGCATTTTGACCTAAGCTACTCCTATAATTTCCAGATGTCTCCTTCTAAGATGATCAAAGAAAACAAGGCCTCTCTCACAATCAAGATGTCACACTGTCACCAGTGCAGATCAATTCTTAAATTGCTTCTGCCTTTTTGTTACTACGGGTTATCCAGGCTCCGTGCTAACAGACTTTCTCGTGCAAACAAACAGGCAGCAAAAAATGAATAACAATCATTTGCTGTAATTATAATCAAGACTATGTTAATCTTAAGTCTCTCCAAGAGTACATGTGATACAGATTCCAGCTAAATAAATATTAATCCTGCTTTTCCTGTTCATCCCACAAGGCTACAACAGAAAATAAAACATGTAAAAGGCACTTCTGCAGTCTCAAAGGGAAGACACAGCAGATCTGTCAGCAGTTCCAGGCAAGCCCAGCCTCTGCAGGGAGGATGGGCAGCTAAACACAGCGCAATTATCCATTTCTGAACTCCGGGGGCAGGACCTTGCCAGTGACAGCTGGGTTTCTCTCTAACCGCATGTATTTTGGTTTATAAATAGATATAAACTTCCACTTGCACTTTCACATTTCCAGATCAGCTGATGACAGGAAGAGTTTGTCATGCATGTGAAGATTTCTTTATGGCAAAGTCAGGTGGATTTTTAGTGCTCCAGAGAAAAAGCAAAACAGGATCAAAAACTTAAAAGCATCTATCTCTTCCAGGCAAAGAAAGCAATTTTTCATGGCTGGGGGTTGTTTTTCTTCTTCTACCACCATTACATTATTCCTCTCTCTCCTCAGAAGGCAAAGGGGTGGAGCCCTTTCAGCAGCCAGGGTGGTGCCACATTGGTTAAGCCGAGCAGACACACCTGCCTGGCCGGGCTTTGGGGGCTCTCCAGGCCAGGGCACTTAGAGACACAGCGTGCTCACCACAGCGGGGCCTCAGCATGGTGGCTTGTCGAGGCTCTGCAGAGGCACACCTCATTTTCAGGCCCTGCATTCTTCACTGATGCACAGTAATTTAACCACAGAGGGCTAAGACTGCTCCGAGAGCAAGGTGAGCAGATACTGTTCTGCAGTGACAAGCCCCCAGGCAGCCACAGGAAATGACAAAAAGGAGAACCAAGACCTGTTTTTCCAGAGGTATGCTGATTTCGGTGAATAGCCACACACTAATTTTCTGATGCTCTACATAAATTGCAGCATAAATCTGCTCTGCCTTGTGGCAAAGTTTCTTTTAATGATTTAACTCCACTTACGAAACAACTAAAACAGTATAATTGAAATTGCAGTGTGGTCAGGGCCAGTTTTCCAGACCTAAGGGCAGTCTCACCATTCAGCTAAGCTGTCTTTGAATGGCACAGAGGGCTAAAAGTGTTCTGGAAGGATTGGCCTTAGAGAGACCAGAAAGGAATAGAATTATTTGTATCCTTTGAGTTAAGCATCTTCAATGCACAGAACATTCATGGCATAAGCAATTATTTTAGCAATTCTAATAATCATAATTATCATAAAAATATCCCAAATACTTTGCACAACACGTTGTGAAAAGTTACTTTCTTTGCTTGTATTTCCTAAGCAGATACTTTTAAAGGTTGAAACTCAGCTGAGGAAATTTAGATAGAACTTTGCTGCTACCTCTGGAGCCTCAGACCAAAATGACCAGAGTAGGGAGACATTCTGGTATGTGTTTTCCATTCAGAATTATGGAAATTGTGAATGAAATCATGGCTTATCACTGGGTTCTTATCACTGAACTGAGCAAAACCTTCACTCCATTTGCTTAAGCCCTCAGAAAGTTTTCTTTTCCCATCATTAAGTTCTGCTCTCATGCACCCGTCTGTGCAGTAGTTATGTCACTGAAATCAGAGGAATTAAGCGTACAGCAAGGGAGTTCTTCCACTGACCTAAAGGGATATTTTCTAGACTCAGCTCATCCAGATGAATAACAACTAATTATCATAAAATGTCTCTGAGGATAACATCTGCTACAAGTTCTTTGTCTTGCTGTTTTTGGCATATTCCAGCACTGTTTGAAAGAGGGAAGTACGAGGGTTCACCACAGTGTTTAACAGAGGGTTGTGCCTCTTTTGACTGCTGATACCACCGAATGAAGACAAGACTGTAAAACTGGAGAGGGTTTGCTGGAATATGCTTGAAAGAACAAACCAGAACTAAAGACTGCAATGTGGCCAGGCTTTCCTACTTCCTACACCTCTGCTAATTCAAGTGGCCTTTCAGTGGCATATGGAGGAGATTAGTTTCCATCTCCATTTAGAATATTTCTTCCATTCTGCTTTTCAGTTTAGGCATGTCTCTTAGTTCTACATGTCATGCGAAGGAGGTGTTTAATTCGGTCCTTACTTGGCTGTGCTCTTTAATGCTACCAGGCATGTGCAGGGAGAAAAAGACTGTGGGGTTTACTGGCACCTGAGCTGGTTTGTCTCAATAACCCCTCACTGCACTTTAGCACAGGAGCATTTATATTGGGGTCCTAAGGTCACAAGTTTAAATACAGTGTAAGAGGAGACCTAAACATAATCCATCCACTAACACTCTGGCTGTGCATGTGTGAAGACAATGCTGGAAGCAGGATCTGTTCAAAAAGACCACAGCAGACTGACTTTGTTCATCAAATTAAGTTCTTCAAACTGTGCTGTGACCAGTGTTCAAAACGCTTTTTCTGCACAGATGAGCATTAATTAGAAAAAATCTCATACAACACCATACTTTGCTTTATAATTTGTCCTTTCAGTGCTTGATTCCAAACCCATCCTTCCCACCATCACGACATTGGTCTCCTCCGGTACTACACGTCTGTTCAGCAGTTCTCTCCCCACACACACACACACACACAGTTGTCTCTTCTCCCCACACACACACACAGCAGCAGGAACAGGACTCAGAGCCGAGCTTTAGAAACTCAAACGAGCTCTCACCAGCCAACTCCACCCCCGTTGTGCAGCGCGACCCAGGTGGCTCCTCTGAACGAGTCTCCCACGAAGTTCTGCACTGCCATGTCTGGGAGGAGAGCAAAAGTGTTACTCCTGAGGCCACGCTCATTTTTGTGTTGTGCTGCTCTCTCCTGCCACTGGCAGCCTCACTGGGGCTGTGTGAAGGCAGGGCTGGAGGCAGGTTTTACTCGCAGCTTCTCTCACAGATAAACACTGAGCATCTCATTCCTGGGAGGAACAGGCAAGGGAGATTTGTCTCCCACTCTCTGCCCTGACTTTGGAGGAAACAAATGCCAGTTTCACACTGTGGTTTATGAGGACTCTGGTGATTCCTGCTTTTGTGCTCCAACACAGGCAGCTGAAGGACCTACCACTGTTCAGCTCTGAGATACTCTTCATGGTGGAGAGAAATGCAATCCACTCCTTTGGGATACCTCAGTCATGGAAGAACAGGTTGGACACATCCATGTGTATGGATTCAAAATGGGCAGGACACCTGGAACACTACACCCCTTGCAGTTCTCAGAAGTCTGAAAAGTTTTCAGATCAGAGTGCAGAGTTACTTCAGACCTGTGCAGAAAGCCAGCCTAAGCTAAGGAGTTGCATTTCGGGGACAAAGTTGGGATGAAAATTATATCCACCCCAATTCTCTGAACATGTGAGAATTGTACCCTGAACAGGAACTGCTGATACCACTAAGAAGGTCTGTCTATAAAAAACCCCAAAGAAATATAATTTAGCAAACAAATAGAATTTGATTAATGCATGATTTCCACTGAATTGTTCACTAGAATTTTATGTACTCACTACCATTTGTGCAAAAGCATACACCCAGAGAGGTGGAAAGAGGAGCGCACAGAGGATAAGAGTAAAATTTACTGAAAGCATTTATCCAGATTTAATTCAGGAAAGATTCAACTCATAATTTGCCATATTTTTAACAGGAAAATAAGAGAAAAACAACAATATCCCCACCGCATCTGCAGACCCACAGTTATGTGTCTGATGGAAAAATGAGTCTACTTGAGTGCTAATCTATGTTAAACCCTGTCAAAAGCCCCATTATGGCATCTTTTAGCTGACATTATGTCACTTTAATAATGCAATTAGCATAATTACAGTGCTGTCGAGATTGAATGGGAGAGATCTAAATCACCATATTCTATAACATACAGATTTTCTCCTCAGCCACTGGCCTGATAAGGGTGGAGGTTGGACAAGGAGTGAACTAACAATGCAATAATTTGCTGCTCCTTGGCTTTGATTAAGGCCATTGGCTGCAAAAGAAATACACTTTGCAGAGCAGCAATGACTCATCAGGCTGAGGTACTTTAAAACAAAATGAGACAAACGAACATTCTGGAAAAGTCTTGTGTGTTAAAGAGGAGCAAGTTTCACCCGAACCAGCTCAAAAGTTGTGTTAAAACAACAGGATAGAATGGAGAGAAGAAGACCTAAGATGTTCTTTTATTGCCTCCAGAGGCTCATCTGGTAAAACAGATTTAGGCCTGGTTTTAAAGACCAGTGATATCAGTGGCCAACAGGCTTTAGATAAGCCCTTGGAGAAGGCAAATAGATCATGTAAATCACAGAATGCAGAGAGAAGCACAAAGCATGATGAGCAATGGGGTTTAGCAAGCCTTGTTTCTACTGCCAGCTTCTGAGGGCATTGCCTGATGATTACTTATATTGCTAAGATGGAGACATTACTTCGGATTTCTCTTCTCTGTGCAGCTGCACCATTTTCTCTCAGCTTGTCAGAAACAAACATTATTCACGGCATCTATCCATTTGGCCTATTAGAACTCGTCAAGACACTCAAAAAGTGTTGAAGTGGGACAGATGGACACAGTTAAAAGCCTCATTTCACTGGGAAATCCAGTTAAGATAATAGGGAACTTTTCTTCTTAAAATTGAGCCATAATTTGGCTCTATTATGAATTCTCATAGTGGAAGTAATTCAATATGCTCAGCTTCCTCTATCATAATTTCTCCTTCTACAGCAGCAAATCCTCCAATCTCGCACCTCTTTGTGACTGTCAGTTCATGACATACAGACACACCACTGGGCTAAAGCTATTATCATAATTTCCACTTTACAGATGGAAAATTGAGGAAGATTTAGGGTTAAAAAGTGCTTAGTGCTTAATTCGTTTTTTCAGGTCTCCAACCTGATATTCTAGCGTTTATTTCTCTAAAGGGTTGCTTCAGAAACTGAAAAGCAGAGTCTGGTTAGCTCAGGTCGGGTGTGCACAATTAAAGGCTCCTTTTATAGAGCAAATCTACACGACTTGCCCACAGTCACACTTTAAGTGAGCAGCAATGCTTGGAGTCTAATCCAGAAGGCCTGACTTTTATTCTTATGCCTTTACTATCAATGTTCCCTTACGATCAGAAAAGTTCCTTTCAGAAACTCCAGACTGTTTTTTTGAGTCCTCGGGCAGTGGAATGAAAACAGCTGTGAACCTCTTGGCTTTAAGCAAAATACTATTATAGACCTGATTTGGATCTTGTGGATTGCAAGGAAATATGTCTGTAATAAGATCACCTGTTTGAAACAGTGAGATTCAAAATTAAAATCAAACAGAAGATACAGTCCTCTGAGACTGCTCTCCATTTGCACTCAGATACATCTGGTGAATTTTCATGGAATTTCCAGCAGTGTTCAGGACCTCTCCCGTGTAATCAGCTCCACATTCGTGTCCGTATCACTATTAAATCCCACAAAGCTTCTCAGGAAATCTGATTAATTTGGATTAAAGGGTATTTTTTAAACAAAAACATTTAAGAAATGTTGCACAAAAAGGCTATTTCTGTTTTAAAGCCATTTCCTTGCTGGCCCAGGCAGACAAGCCTCAGCTGTTCCACTGACCTGCACAAAAGGCTGATCCATCGTAAATGTTTGACGTTTCTCTGAAAGGGCTGTCAGTCCCACTCACATCGTGGTGATCTCTGCTGAGAACTACAGGAGCCTGGAAAAAGCCAAGGACAAGACAGTGGAATTCTTCATGGATTGACACTGCTACTGAGGACCATTATCTGCTCAATTCACTTCTGTCTTAAGTCTTAATATTTGGAGCTCTGCTATGGAGTTACAGTCCCTGCTTTGTGGTCTCAGCAAATCACAGAATGATACGTTGTGCTTGTAGGTTCCCGAACAGAAAATAAGGCAGTCACATCATGAAACAAAGTATCAGAGAGTTTCTAAACCCACCTCTCTCCTGGGACACAGCACAATACCGGTGGCAGGCAGAGAGGACTGAGCTCTAACACAAACTGGCCCCATGTAAATGACAGGCACTTCTCCTCTCACTGGTTGAAGCTTTCTCCTCTCCCACCTGCCACCCCAGTCTGATATTAAACACAGTTATCAGAACATACCAAGACAAAAGAGACAAACCTTAATCTTTCCTTCAGAAATGGCTCGATTAATAGCCACGGCTATAGACACGCGACCCTTCTGATCAGAATATAAGATTCTGGCTTGAGAGCCAACGACCTGGAAGAGAAAAATTACAGAGGGTCTCGGCAACTGGCTTATCTTCAGGTCCCAGATGAGTGGAGTCATAGAAGTGCCTCCTTTCCTTCTGTAGAAGAAAGTGCATTTTTTTTTTTGCTCTACATTTTTTTNTTTTTTCACCAACATCAAGCATCCAGAAAAAAATTTAAATCCCTCTTTGAACGTAGTTTTATCTCCACTCACACAATGCATGAGATGTATTTCTGTATTCAGCTGCTACTGTCCAGTAAATTCCACTTTTAACTAAACCTGATTGCTAGGCTATAATCCCCCTATCAACAAATCCTTTACCAACAGCTGAGAAGCAGAGGTTTGGAACTGGTGGTGGTGGGCTGGAAGAGAAGAGAAATATGGCAAAGAACATCTGTCCTGCACAGCTCTGCTGTGCTTCCAGATTAGGAGAGCACATATGAGCTCTGCAGCATCACTTGTTGGCTTCATGGGGAGAGCCTGCCCCAAAAGGAAAACAAAGGATGATCCGCTGGTGCCCTGCTTCCCACAGTGTAGAAGGATGGCAGCTCTTCAGCCCTATCACCTGTTTTGGAAAGGGTTCTGGGAACTGCAGGTGTGAGGAGGTTGGTTCACAGCAATGCCAAGAGGGATATTTTGAATAGCACTGTGGAAGAAAGGTGGTTACAGCTGAGATGGAGGGTGAATCACAGATATATTTCACTCCAGACACAAGAGTAGATATTGCTGGATTATTTTAGCATTTCCAGATGAGGAAGAGAAGGGAAAGAGCTGCTTCAGCTCAACCTAAAATCCTGCTGTGGAGAGAGGGGTTTCAATTGTCAGCCCTAAGAGCTACAGACTATGTTTTCATTCCCACCCATTCCTGCTTTTCACCCCAGCATTCAAGAACTGCATTCAGGACCAGGAGCAGCCACATCTGCTGGAGGAGGTTGTGCACTTACCAGGCTGTGCCTGCCAGCTTCCCGAATCCAGCGGATGTTGTCATGGTACTGCTGCTTCACAGATGTGCTCACTTGCAAGAGAAAATAAGAAAAAATACAGTTTGAAAATTAATGCAATATGTTCTAAATTTACTTCAATTCATCTGGCAGCGCTAGGGAGTCACATTCTACTCAGATACAAGCACGCATATAGGAAGTGCTGTAGAGAGTCCTCTGTGCAGCTGTTGCAGTAACTGCAGCATATATTTAGAGAAAGGTACAAGATGCCACTCAGGGGACAGCTGGAATGGTAACTCCCATTTGGATCTTCAGCAAACTAAATTAAACTTTGAAATATGGTTTACGTGTACTGTCCATTTTTGGACGCCTGTTTTACTGCTCACTAAATGCCAATCTATTTCCAGGCCTTTGCTAAATTAGCAGTTTTATCAAACTCCATGGCATTGTGTATGACAATCCAGTATTGCGCCACATAGTGAATAACTCCTTTGAGGCAGCCAGCAGAAATTCTCAAAAGCAGCTCTCACCACACACTTGAGGATAAATTACACCAATGGACACCAGATCTGGGATACAGATTTACAGCACAGCAGTTATTCTGTACTACATGGTCCTTGGGTGTTTTCATACCAAGATAAAACTGAGGTCTTTTATCCAACAAAGAGATTTGTTGCCTCACATTTCCTTGGAGCAAAAACTGCAAAGGAAAATTTATCATGCAGTAGTTACTTTACATGTAAATCCACCCTACATCTTGTTTAGATGTATATGTTATCTAAAAAGGCAATTATATATAATAGGTTAGCATTCTTCAGCTTCTCCTTTCATTTATATGTCTGTCATTCCATCTCAATCAGCCAAACTAAAACAGAATAAGAATAAAGATATTTCAAGTGAAAGACGGTGAAATAGGGCACATATCACTCAGATACATGGTGACCTCAGTACAGTCAGCTCCCTCCAAAGGCACAGCACCATCTGTAATAAGTGAGTCACAAAAGGGAGAGGGGGTAAGGAATGGGACAGAAGTATTGTCTTACTATTCTCATTTAGGAGGTTTTACAGCTCAGTTGGGATTACAGTGGCTGAAGAAGTTACTCTCTGTATGCTCTTTCTCTGTGGGCTGAGCTGTGTCACATTACCCTGTCCGGAGAGTCACACGCAGCTCCCAGGGCTCAGCTGGCCTGTGGCAACAGGCGGAGCCACAGTGACCGTTCATGCATTCAAGTCAATCATCTCAGCAGACGCCAAGACAGCGTGTTCGCCATCACTTCCAGCTCTCACCCCCTTTCACCTCAAATTATAATGTACAGGTAACTTACGTTTCAAAGTCAAACTGGACAAACTGCACACTGCTAACTTGAAATTGTCCCTGAGAAGAGTGTTTGGGCTACTGCTTCTGCACTAGGCAGTATGACAACAGTCATGCAGGGTAAAACGAGAAAAAGGAAAGAGGAGAATGTAGGAAACTCATATTGAACCTGTGTTAAACACACTGTTAAAGGGAAATGTAAAATATGCTCATTCCTGCAGAGGCAGGCCTTCCATACCAAGAGCTTTAATGATCCTAAAAGAACCTGTCAGTGCTTGAGGGGTTGGCTCCAAGTGATAGCTTCTAAACTCTGCAATGAGGATTAACATGTCAGCACTTCACTTTGCAGGGAGTGAAAGATGAAACAGCTGCTAGCGCTGTCCTAATAGGATTGTGCTGCCACTCAGAAGCTTTAGGGAAGCAGCCTCCAGAAGGTAATGGGTAGTGTTCACTTAGTTACTATATATATGTAATGAGAGTTTTTTTGAATTTCTCTAAAAAAATAACCAACAAAACAAAACCAAAAAAACAGAGAATGGGTTCCTTTCTATCATTTTACAAGCTATATCAGAGAATACTTACTATATTTTATACTTCACAGTGCACAGACTTACAGAAAAGATCTTACTGTCTAAGTTCTACAGAACATATCCAGAAGGGAAGCCAGATGAGAATGCTGGCTACAAGGATCTATCTCAACACAGCACATCTGTCCCTTCCAGCCAGCTCCAATAAACAGTTGGATTTCATCAGTTATCCCTGGGGAAGTGAGGAATCCTCCCTTTTATTTAGTCTTATTTCCTGCAACTAAAAAAAAAATCTCACCTTTTTTTTTTAGAAAGAATTTAACTTTAGAGTAACTCCATGTATCTCATTTGCTAAACTGCTGCCTCCACCTTCCCATCCCAACAGGAATGTGTTTTGAAGTCAAGCAAGCACCTGTATTGCTTCTGGTATTTCATAGGCCCTTGTACACATCTAGGGTTTAAAATATACTAGAAAGCATTGTGTACTCAGAGAAATTGTACACAGAGACTGGCTCCCTTAGAGAGATGTACATTGTTATGCATCAGCTCAGCCTTCAAACTCCCACACAGGTCCTAAATCCAAGTTACACCCCAGTCATCAGTGCTGCATCTCTCATGCAAAGCCATCTTAAAAGCTCAGGTACCTTAGAAGTAGAAGCAGATAATAGAACTACATACATCTCACAAACTCTGAAAGAAATTAATCTCCATAAAAGAACAAGAATGGTTAGCACTGGACTCAAGGCCAAGTCGAAAGTTTAGACTTGGAATGCAACAGAGTTCAGCTCTGTGGAGTTTTCACTCAGGTTTTAGAACAGATTCTTTCAAGAATTTCAAAGGTAGGCTCAGATTTCAGATGTATATGTGTGTGAGGATATCCAGACCCTAAAATTTGGTCCAAACACAGGCCTTATAGAATGCGGACAGCAAGTGGATTATTCAAGAATATGTATGCATGAATGGCTGTTTATTTTCTGGCCAAATTCTGTTTTCTTTCTCTTTGAATCAAATTCCCATTGTCCTGTCAAATTTAACAGCAAATTGAATAGCAGCCTTGCCATTAAGCCGGTTTTCACCTGTTGGGATTTTTTTATGTGTCATTTTTTTCATTTAAATTAAGAATATACAAGCAATAGTTCAATGCTCTTTGTGTGAGAGACTTCTCTCCCCAGCTTTACATTAGGTCTGTATAAACACCCACACACTCTTGTACACACAGTCACTGATTCATTTCCCAGCCTTGCAATGCAGACTATCCAAAGGTCATACAATGGTTCAGCCCTGAGAGAAGATTTCTGGAGGCTGCAGTACATGGCAGAAAAACTACTGCAGATTTCTGAAGACAGATCCAGCAGTGTAGTAATGGATTTCACCCTCCCTTCAGTAAAGCCAAGGGACCAGGTTTAAAAACATGGAAGTTTCAATACCCACAGAACAGAGTAG
>VYZQ01062588.1:79616-90363 GCA_013400655.1 Mystacornis crossleyi | reverse complement strand
GAAAAGAAGGCTGGCCACCAGTCTTACATTATAGGCGGACAAGAGTTGTTTTATTCCAAAGGAGGGACATCTGAATATGGTATATCCTTTTCAGAAATATCACCCAGGATCCTCCCAGTGCTCACTGTTCCAGAACAAACAGGACAGCATTCAAAATTTTCACATTTCTGTTTGTATTTCAATGTCTTTCATTAAAAAAGCAGTAAATATTTCAATATCACCAGGAAAAAAATACTATGCTCTCTTTCTCAAAATACGCTTTGGATTTCTGATCCATTTCCTTTTGATCTGGAGGAATTCCTCAGAATTCAAAGATTCTTTTCTTGATTCTGGAAAGCATAAACCTTGGTGCTCAAAACAGAAGAGCTGAGGACTTCAGTGCTTGGGGACAGTGACAAGACTTTGAGCCTGCTCTCTGGTAACTACAAAGGTAGACAAAGAAAGGGAAAGGGGTCGGGCCTTCCCCTCCACCTGGGAGATCAGGATTAATGTTTGCTGACACAAAATTCGCTTTGTCTCAGTTCCTGTTCATAAGCAGGGGATATCAGTAACAGCCCAGTTTCAGGGATGTGGAAGAGTGGAAGAGTGCAATTCCTAGATCCTAAAGTAGCACACAGAGCCATGCAGGTATTCCAGACTGGTTCCACCAGTCAGTAGAAATAGCTGTCAATCTATTAACGAATGACCAAAAATATCTCAAAATTGTAATCACAAAAAAATGACACTGGATGGAGCACCACACCCAGGAAACCTGGGTTTCCTGCCACTGATCCCCTTGATAATCTCTTGAAAGCCTCCCTAGATTTTCATGCCTCATTCATCTGTGAGACAAGGGCAAAGCAATTTGACTCCTTAAATTACTCTTGGAAACCTGATGGTGAAAGATACTGATTGTCCTAAAGTTTCAAGGTGACAAAGTTTAAAAACAACCTGTAACAAATTAAAAGAAAGGCTCTTAGCCAGAATTGCTTTTGGATCAACATCCATGGTTGTTTTTATGTTTTACCTACAGGCTACACTCCTTACAGGAGTTTGGACAACAACAAGACTTCCTGCCTACAAAGAACCTGGAAGAGCCTGCTTTCCATGTTTTCAGCCAAAAGCTAACACACATTTGAATTCTGGGTTTCCTTTTCTTTCCAAAAGCACCCCCAGTGAAGGGGGCATGGGATGATGTCTTACCTCCCTGACGTATGGAATCTTCCAGCACTGACATGGCAATGGAGTCAGTTGTAGCAAGGTCCTGTGGGTCACCTGAGGTACAAACCCAGCGGAATGGCCCAAATCCCAGGGAAAAAATGTCCCTGGGAAGAGAACATGTTTCATTAAGAGATAGTTGAAATTCTTCCCTTATTTATCCTGGCTGCTAGCAGTGCTTTTCTTTCATTAGCTGGAGACGGAAGAATTTGAAACATTTTCAATGGACTAATCTAAACAGAAGCATCAAGGACTATTAATTGAGAAATTAAACAGTGCTGTTTCATGCAGCCATCCACTGGTATATCAAAGTATTGTCAGGCCAGAATTTTGACAGTCATGTTGGACAGTTCAGTCAAGTGCATCATCAGATGAATTGCAGCTTTTCTTCTGTTTCATCAAATATACTCTCCCTGCTGCCTGGTCTTTGTGTCCTTAACCCAGGCTAACCCTGTGTGCATCTACACTGTCAGACAAGTGCAGGTTCTGACCGAGTGCCCGAGTCCAGACTCATTTGCTGTCCACATTGTTTGCGTACAATAGTGAGACACGCTTCACTTGAGGGCCGGAAGAAAAGATCTAATCTGGTTGGGGCCTTACTCTATGTTCAGGCTCTTATTCACATGGCATAGGCAAGCTAAGCATGAGTCAGAGGAAAAATGAGTTAGAAATCCAGTCCCTCAACAGATCTCCTGAGCTCAACTGTTTCACAAGCAGCGTGTACAGTGTGGGTAAGAGGCACAACTGGTGACACGGGCAGAAGAGTGCCCTGTTTCCATCACACTTTTAACTTCAGTGCAGATATAAGGCTTGGATGATTTGGAACTGAGCTCCACTGCTCTGAAGAGGCAAGCTCTCAGCTTCTAGCACCCAGAAGTGAAGTTGCCTCTAGTTACAGTTTGAGTCTGTGACCTGGCTCTTCTTAAGCAGAACCGCTTAAGGAAAATTCATGCAAAGAAGAAAAGAGTGTTGATTTGACAGTGGTTTAGCCTACACTAACTCTGGCATAACACCTGTGAGATCAATTTTCTTACTGCTGTTGCCTCCTTTTGATCATTTACAGTGCACTGTCAATTTGCACGAATCTCTAAACAGAGAGTCACAAGGTACTTGAGAGCACATTCCCAACTCTGCCCAACGTACCCCATGATGTGCTGAACATAGGAAGGATATCGAAATTCTGTTTTATTTGCTCCTTTTTTTGCAACATCAGCACCTATAAAAGAATTTTAATAGTCAGTCACTTGATGAAGGAAAACTGTAAAATGCAAAACCAGACTGCACACAAGCTCCTATGAAGGCTGTACCTCAGCCAGGGAGGGTTAGGCATCTCAGAGAACAAGAGAGAAGGAAGTACTACAGAGTTAGAATTACACTGGCCAACCTTATTCTACTTAACATACACAGGTGGGAAGATGCATGCAGGATTGTCCTTGTTTCCACCTACGACTCCAGGATCTACTCACCAGCTCTCTGAGCTTCCAAGAGAAAAGCATTGCCATAATCCCAAAAAAACATGCCCTTATCAGCTAGTTTGTTAATAGCAGCCACATGCCTCTTCAGACTGAAATAAACAAGGAAACAGTTATTCTTGAGGTTGATAAAATATAAAAAAGAATAATATCATTAACTAACTAAAGGCATGGGAGTAGGAGGATATAGAGGAATTGGAAAGACCCCAAATAAATTCAGACATAAACCCACAAGACATCAATTGAGATGCTTTCAGGCTCTATAGCACCTGCTATCCCCAAATCTTGAAGTGATTTACAGTCATTGAAGTGATTTACATTCACTAAATAGCAAAGGGGTGGTGTCACATCTTTCAGCCAAGCAACAGCAGCCAGCCCTGGGGATGGAAGCTGATAACAAAAAACAGCATGCACAAAACTGCAGGACAGTTTAAGTAGTTCACAAAGTAAGCAAAGAAAAAACTGAAAATGGCTAAACACCACCCCCTTGGCCTCTCCCTTGGCCCAAACTGCCTAATTTGCCCTTTTTTTCCTGTAGTGGCTCTTACCCCAGGACTGCATCACTTGCAGAGCAACTGAAGTTAAAGATTAGGGAGATGTATTGTCAAAACCGTTACCTCTCTTGTACCAGTGTCCGGAACTTCCCTGGGTTGGTGGAGAGGAGCTGCTTTCCCTCCTCAAAGCCGAGCTGCACTGGGTAGTACCCGCCGCTGAACGGGTTGTGGCAGGAAGTTTGGTCAGACCCCAGGTCAACCAGCAGCTCTCCTGTTGTGTCCAGCTCGTACACCAACCTCTCCCTAGGGAAGACAGCAAATGGAACACAAGGATGAAGATCCCCCTTTTGACAGCACTTTTCCATGAGCATCCAGAGTAATGTACTTATCACTATATTTAATGTCTTTCCAAGTTTGGGATCTAACTCCAGATTGACCAAAAGACAAGAGCATTAATGTACCCATTATCCACTCACAGTACTTACCACAGATCTACAACATTCCCATGGTAACCCAAACTGAGGGCAATTTTATTCTTTCTTGCTTCTCTAGAAAATGATAAAAAGATTGGTTGAAGAAAATGCACCTCGTTCTGTCTTGAAATATACAAAACACACACAGAATCAAACCCAGCAAAAAAAAAAAAGTCTGTATGTTGTTTTCAACGCTTATCTCGGAAACAGATCTTTCAACATTTACACAATTGTTAATTACTGATTCCATGAAGCTTGAGTGATGCTGCAAGTGTAATATTAGTTGTAATTGCTCCATGCATATTCATGAAACTAAATGAAGACACGTTTAACATATACAAATGATGTGAAGCACTAGTAGTCACTAATAAAGACTGCTGCAGCTTGGGAAGTTGGATTCACATTCCAAAGCAGACCTGGAATAAGAATAGGTGTCCCTCAACCCCTCCTACAGGCAGACTACGATGGCACAGTGCAGAAAGATGTGAAGGGGGCAGCTGGGAAGCAGAGCCAAACTCACTGAGTTTTGTTTCAAGTCATACCTGAGGCGAGCAATGCAGTGGTCCAGGCTGTTAGAGGTTTCCATCAGCCACCCCTGCTTGTGACGTTTCAGAAGAGCTGCTTCATCAACCTAAGAGAAATAGCAGAGATCTTAAAACTCCTGTTTTCCCCTATGCAGTCATTTTTACCTTCAGTTTTTCAATTACCCTGCAGGAAAAAGTAACAAACAGGTAAAGGTAATAGCCCTACTATTACCTTGAGTTATATATCTATATAATAAAGCTATAGATAATATATAATATATAACTATTGTTTAAATACTTATTTTTCACCTCTGAGTTTTTAAGCTTTCTGTTCTCTTTTACTCCAGGCTCAAAGCAAGAAATAGACTTTTTTGATACATCACTTCCCAAAATAGTTTATAAATCAAAATTTGTCATTAAGATGGTATAAGATGTAATATTTTTCTGCAAATTTTAAGTATTCCTATTGTTTCTTTTCATGATTATATTAAAAAGCAAAAACGTTTCCAATTTATTTTTCAAATCTGGTTATTTTTTGTGAAAATAATATTTTTTAATAATCAAGGAAATATTTCCTTTGTTCAGCCCAGAGAGACATTTCTGCCAGGCTGCCCAAGAGGAAGCTATGGTTTGCGGAATAAAATTAACCCTCACTTTTGTTCTTGGACTGCTGGTTGAAAATCTCAACCAAATATGGAAAGAAAAGAGGAAAGCATTTTCCTGTCCCAGCTGCCTAATGCCACTGAAAAATAGCACAGAGCAAAACAAAACTATGTCTTCAATTCCCTCTTGTTTGAACTTTGACGCTCCAAACAAGCTCAGTCCCAAATCTGTACTCTGCTCTGGGCTCAGCTTCTGTGTGTGCCAATGTGTACGTGCCTAAGAGACAGCTGGATAAAAATATAAATGGATGGACAAACCATGGGGGCTTTGGCACAGATTCCATTTTAATGGTCCAATGTACAAGCTTGCACATCATTAATATGTTTATAATGAGCTATCAGTGGCATAAGGCAAGTGGCAAAATTAATTTAAACCAATATTCTGTGGTAGCAACAGATTTAAACCCCCCACAATGATATGGGTGCATGAGAACGCATAACCTGAGTATCTTCTAGTATTTCATTAAAGCATTTTTTACTTCTCTGTAATCTTTCCCGATCATTTTGATTCCTTCTCATTAAGAAAGTATTTATATGTAAATTAAATAAGTTCTGTATTCAGGAGTTGCTCAAGCACCAGGAAACCTTTTCTTTCCTAGTTATTCTTAGCATGAGAAAGCATCCGTCATTTTCCACATCAGCAATAAAGACTATCCTCCAAAACTAGATTATGATAATAACACTGTCACTGCCAACAGAATTATTCAATAAAGTCAGGTACCGTGGGGGACAGCTTCTTCTGAGATATTTAAATCAGCACAGGAGGAAAAATATTAAGTGGTCTGTATGAATTACATTCATTTAAATCCCCACATAACAGAGATCAGATCTATTTAAATGGTACCACATCCTACATATTTTACTTCAGCTCCCTCTGACATTCTTAGTCTTTCACAGACTTGCTGGCTCAAGAAAACTAGCTTCTTTTGAACCACACTTTCAAAAATATGCTCATTTTTGGATCAGCATCTCAGTAGTTTAAAAAATTGCATAAAGATGATGAGCTTATGTTGCCTCCAGTATAACCCCAGAGAGCTCAGTGCAGCTCAGAGGAGATATCTGGCCCTCTACACAATTATTTCATAAAATTATACTCAGCTTCCTGTCAGACAGGAGAGGTAAAAGACTTGCACCACTAATCCCTCCTGTCGGAGCTTCAGAAGCCCTGGCTGACAAAATGGTCTCTTGCACAATTCAGTGTCATTTGCATAAATAGTTCCTTAAATAAATAATATGCACGTATATATAGCTATCCACATGTGCTCCTGAGACTCATTTCCGACAAGGATCATCTCACAGGAGATAAAAACCAGGCAATATTCAGTCTCCTGAACAAAATCATCTGCAGCTGTAGAGATGAAAAGGACAAAAGATGGCTGTGAATGGCTTTCACTGGAATCTGTCCTTTGTATTCCAATGTTTGAAAGATCATGATGACAGAAGTCTGAATAAAGATAATTTATTCATTAATAATTTATTCAATAGTCAATTGAATACATTTATTTCATCTGCAGGGAGTACCTGATGAGTTCTCAAATACATGCAAAACCCACGTGCTAACAAAACCACCTTCGCACCGGTGTTGTAAAGCTGATGAAGCCCAAGCCTTTCATGAAAGACCTGAGGTAGCCAGAGCAGTCAGGTTTACTGCACACCACGTGGGCAGGCTGAACCACTACGTTTCGAAGTTTACTTGTAACTAAAATAGGTCAGACTGCGATATTATTTCCACTGCAGTGTGACATGCCCACAGCAGAGGTTTCCCAGCTAACTGTCTATAAATGACTTTGGGTGAGAAGGCCAAGCTCCCGCTCCAGTCAGCTCTGACTGGAGCTTAGCTCTCAAAAATCCCTTCTTCTGCAGGGTAACAAGAAGCCCATCGCATGCAGACGCTCAGAAGAGCTCAATGCATTTTGGTCAGTTCTGTACCTGCTCATCCAGGAATGTTTCCTCAGTGTACTGAAATCAAAGCCAGCCATGAGGAAAGAAGTGTACGGAAAAGTTTAATGTTTCTAAGTAGTCAGTATCACTAAAGATCATCACTACCGTTTTCACAGAATTGCAGTGCAACAATCTCTCTTAAAAGTTGTTGCAGTGTTTGTGCAGTCCCTCCTTCCATCTGGTTGCTAGAACAGAATCCTGTGAGAAGCATAAGAGCTGAGAAGGGCAGGTGTTGGGAAAACCTAATGCTACCTTTTTATATGGAAATGTATTTCACTCAAAACATGCAGGCATATATGCTTTCCCAAATGATGATGTTTGCGTTCTACATTGGATGATACTTAAGGATATCTGTGGATCTAGTGGATCCTATCATCCACTATTTTAATTGCATGAGTATTAGCAGTCACAGAATCACAAATCATTATTAGATTCTCTTCGTTTATGAGAAGAAATAACTGGGCTATTTTAGCATATTTGGAACAGAGAAACTTTTCACAGGATGAAAGACTCTCTGCAAAGATATTCTGTGGGAGAGCTTTGGGAGCAGGGAAAAATGGTACTACAGAACTTCTCCCCCATCAGCATCTTCTCTCAGCAGAACTTACCTTCATTGCCTAAAAACTGGGAATCTCATAAGTGCTTGTGATTAACCTCAGAAGTCAACTTAAAAAATCCCACTGACTTCAAGGAATCACAGCATCAATTTCATTAGTACCAATCTTGATGTCTGAACCATGCCAACATTTTTAATGGGTATTTCCTATTGCATCTGATAAGGGTGCTGGAGGCTTTAAAGGTTAATCAAAGTTAAATAACATAACTAACACCTTCTTAACATGGACTATTTTTGGCATAAGACAACGCAGTTCTCATGGGAATTGCCTGTGGGGTTACACTTTTTCACACATGAGATGAGGGTAGCTCAAACCCTGGGAATGGCTCATCTGACAGCGTCATACTGCATCATTTGTGAAGCAATTATAAGTCCCTATCTTTGCAGTCTGGTCTGGTGAGTGAATGAATAGAGAGTGGAATAGCAGTGAAAAATGCTCAGCAATGGGAAAAAAAGAGACAAATCTTAGACAATAGTATCTTTTCTGAGTTTGGTTTGTCAGGGTTACTTCAGGAACCTGTCAGATCAGAAGAATGAGGGTCCTGAGTCAGCACACGGAGGAAAGGCAGAATGACAACAGCACTGCTCTCACCTCTGCAATGATGCCCACACAGCCAGCAATGACCGCAGCCTTCGCCTGAGCCCCGCTCATCCCTCCGAGGCCAGAAGTGACAAACACCTTCCCGGACAGGTCCTCTGCCTTCAGGTACCGACGGCCTGCGTTGAGCACTGTGAGCTGCACACAACAAACACAGCCATCACCAGGAGCCATTTTCACCGGACTCATTTAAATTTAAAGACCTTCTGTCCCTTGCAAACAGATTTTGAAACTTTGGGGTCATCAGCACCATGAAGTATTTTATTCCTTTAAGAAGGAAATACGTTGTAAAATGATGTTTTGAAATCATCTGTCCTCATTATGCTTATTTCTCTCACCATGAAATAGAATAATCAGTGGTTCCCAAAATGCTGCTCTTGCAATATAGAGACTTAAGCGTGGCTGCAAAGGACAGCTAAGGAAAAGCCAAGAAAATGTTTTTATAGAACACATTTGGTCAATTCATACTTCACATATTGTAGCTAAATATGAGCTCAGATTGAGACCTTGATTGCAAATCCCTTCAAGCCTGGGTTCTGGATAAGACATATCTAAGTGAAAAGACATTAATATTTTTATGGAGCGGGCAATAAGAATTTCTTTAGTAGTCAGAAGATCCTCTCAAAGCAATCCAATCCACTCCCATCACCAGCCACTGTGGGAGAAAGCCTCCTCCAAAAGGCACTGACAGAGACCTTTCCCCAGTTCCTTACCACGGTCCCATGGACTATTCCCTGGGGCCCAATGTAGCAGTAGCTCCCCGCAGTCATCTGACCATACCTGGGGACAGCAAGGAACACCGTGAGACCACACATTGCTCAGGCTGGAGTGGCACTGGCACTTGTGTTTCCAGTATAACAAAAAACCTTCTGTGCTTCAATTTGTTGTTAAAGGTCTGGTGTTACCAAGTTCTCAACTTAGAGCTTTATCATTAGCAATGCACCAGGATATTTTCAGAGGAGTGTTTAGCTCATCAAAAATGCATGGATCAAAACCTGAGTGTAAACTTGTCTTGCGTTTAGCACAGTGACTGGGACAAAAAGACATTCTTTTTCACCTCGCTGGAATCTCTGTGTCATTGGTTTTCAGTGGCACTTGTGCTTCTCAGACACAGAGCCACCTTGGAGGCTTTTAGCCCAAAATGGTTGACCACGTTCATATTAAATTCCTAGAGAAGTGGGACAGTCTCTGGCTGTTTTAATTTATTCTCTCCCTACTACACAAAAGAATAATTATCTTGTACTCATCAATAGTAGAAGAGTATGTAAAAATCATTTTAAAAGGCTCACTTTCTACTTTAAAGTTTCTCTTAGCATGAAAGAATGTTTTATAACTTGTGTTTTCCACAGACTGCAAAACAACTCCTGAAAATTAGAACTAGCAAATGATTTAAGTGGTTATGATTAAGACTTTAGGCTGTTGTTCAGCCAAGCCTCACACATAAACCTAATATTAATTCCTAACAGACCTCAATTACACCCTTATATATGTGGCTGAACATAACTCAAACTCCAAAGTAATTCCATTTAAGTGTGTATTAATGGTTTGCAGCATCAGGACTTTATGCAGCACAGTTGAAAACCATCTGCGTTAAAAATTTTACCCAGTCACTGCTTGATGTCTGAATAATATTTTAGTCAAATATTTGATATGTTTTAATAGCTATCTTCTTACATTGTTACACCCAAAGCAAACATCTTCTCATATTCATCTCTGGAGGAATAGTTGGGAATAACCTAAGAAAACAACCAAAATAAAATCCACATAAGCAAATTAGAGATTTGAGCAGGTCTTTTTAACATCCTAAATTTCTTTAGCTATGGTTACACACAGAAAAAAAGGCAGAAACAGGGGGAGTAATCCAGGTGTTTTATTTCAGGTATTCTAGTATTAGGAAAAAAAATGTCCGGTCTTCCTGGCACTGTGACTGCCACACAAGTTTTAAGGAGAGCAGTTCTCCAGCCACAAAACTAACCTGCAGGGGAATAGATACTGAATGGCTCAAAAGACCGGCAATGAACCAGTATTTTCACTTGTCCACCTTGCCTTCNACACACAAGAAAAAAAGGCAGAAACAGGGGGAGTAATCCAGGTGTTTTATTTCAGGTATTCTAGTATTAGGAAAAAAAATGTCCGGTCTTCCTGGCACTGTGACTGCCACACAAGTTTTAAGGAGAGCAGTTCTCCAGCCACAAAACTAACCTGCAGGGGAATAGATACTGAATGGCTCAAAAGACCGGCAATGAACCAGTATTTTCACTTGTCCACCTTGCCTTCCAAGCAAAGCAGTCCAGATATCTCAGCCTCTGATTAATAATCATGTTTGCTTACTGGGGGCTTTTAAATCTTCCAGACTGAGCCTAGCAGAACGATTTTGGGAAAGAAAGTGTCTCAGGCTCAGTCAGGACAGAGGTTTTCTAATAAGGAGAAGGTTGTTTCCTCCATCACTGCTGATCAGCACACGTGAGGTGACAGCAGCTGTACTGGAATAAATGCTGCAGAATTTGGACCTCAGATT
The DNA here is from genome assembly GCA_013400655.1 of Mystacornis crossleyi. NCBI lineage: Eukaryota > Metazoa > Chordata > Aves > Passeriformes > Timaliidae > Mystacornis > Mystacornis crossleyi. Next base: position 79,868 of record VYZQ01062588.1, on the reverse strand, counting down.
CTCCTGTGTGTTGTTGTAAATTTAGACAGTATAAATCATATTTTAACTCAGCCAACACGTGAAAATGATGAAGGGAAAGAAAAAAGGAATATGCCAAAGTTTACCAAACCACAAGAACTTTGGAAATTGGTGAAGATGCTTCCTAAGCAGCTGAATTTCAGCATTTTACGGTGAATTTGGAAGAAGCTTTTTGGGATCAGGAATCTTTGCTTACTGTAAAATACCAGTTAACACGTTCTACCAAAGGAAATC
>VYZQ01062588.1:18569-77564 GCA_013400655.1 Mystacornis crossleyi | reverse complement strand
TCTAGAATTAGGAAAAAAAATGTCCGGTCTTCCTGGCACTGTGACTGCCACACAAGTTTTAAGGAGAGCAGTTCTCCAGCCACAAAACTAACCTGCAGGGGAATAGATACTGAATGGCTCAAAAGACCGGCAATGAACCAGTATTTTCACTTGTCCACCTTGCCTTCCAAGCAAAGCAGTCCAGATATCTCAGCCTCTGATTAATAATCATGTTTGCTTACTGGGGGCTTTTAAATCTTCCAGACTGAGCCTAGCAGAACGATTTTGGGAAAGAAAGTGTCTCAGGCTCAGTCAGGACAGAGGTTTTCTAATAAGGAGAAGGTTGTTTCCTCCATCACTGCTGATCAGCACACGTGAGGTGACAGCAGCTGTACTGGAATAAATGCTGCAGAATTTGGACCTCAGATTCTCCTGTGTGTTGTTGTAAATTTAGACAGTATAAATCATATTTTAACTCAGCCAACACGTGAAAATGAAACAGAATAGGAAGAAAAAGAAAAGATGCTAATACCTACCATGCCGTTGGTAATGATTAAACGAGGAGCACGCGGGTGGCTGGGGAAGAGTCCCAGGGGATGCCCACTGTACATCACCAGTGTTTGCTCTTCTGTCATTTCTGACAAATAGTGCATTACCAACCAGAACTGAAAGGAAAAGCAAGGAAAAGAGGGAGCGTGTTTGCATCTTACACTTATGTTTTTTTATGAAGCTGCTAAACTTGGAGAATGAAGGCAGCTACAGAGATAATGAGGTGCATTCACATATGGAATAACAGCTCTCAACACATTCTTGCTTTTAATAAAGTCCTTTAAGAGATATCACCAGGAAACATAAACCATCAACTAACAAAAGTCTGAATAAGTTCCAGAGTCATTTCTCCAGTACAAGCCCCAGATACCCTTCACTTTTAAAGCCATTCTAATTTTATTTTGAGATTAACCACTTGGATTTGGCACTTTTCTGGCAATCATTCCAAAGCCAAACTACAAAATTTTCCCTATAGAAGTGATTAAATACTCATGCTTATTGTCGGTCCTAACCTGAAATTCAGTATCTTCTAGTGCAATAAGTCGTTTTGACAATATGCACTTTAAAATGAAATAGCTTTTTTTCTCAAGGAAAAGAAAAATCAGCTTTCATTGTGGACACTGAAGAAAATCCTCAATGTACCCTGGAGTACACAAATATATCTCAGCTTTGTTCTGCATAATTCAATAGTTACTCTTGATTAATGCCAAAAAGTACATTCTGATCATTTGAGCTGACTTTAACTTTAATCCATCACTGTCTATGACAAAGCCCATTATACTCCACAGAATTTTTAGTATGTGTCAACTAGGCCTGTGAGAAATCTCCCTGTGTAAAAGTGGAATTCAACAATTCCTTGAAACTGGAGTTTCTGTAGGAACACAAACAGAATTTTGAATGGAAAAAAATACCCAGAATTGCTGATCAAAGAGGCAGCAGTATCAGTGACAAATAAATAAAGGCACTTAATTTCTGTGGTTGTGGCTTTGATCTGAATTAAAAATGGTACAGATTTAAAGCCAGTCCTTTCTAACCCAGGCAATTCCCCAAGGTGCAAGTTCAGCTGAACAGGAAAGAGTCAAGTNTTTTTTTTTTTTTAATGCTCTTTTCAAGCTACAAAAATAATAAAATGTTCTGTGTTAACAGAATCATTCACATGATTGCTACTCTAAGTAAACAAAAATAAAAAGGTTTTGTTTGTTCTACTGTGAAACAACTGCGGGTCACAGGACTGGCTTGGATGAGAACAAGAGAAAAGAATATTTCTGACTTTGGCAGCCCTTCTACCTCGCCTTGCAGCCCAGCATCTGCCTAAGGAATGTCAGACAAGTGAAGGCCACTCTATAAACTGCTGGCACTGCTCACCTCAGAAATGCTGTAACACTCATAGCTAACAGACAATCGTTAGCTGGCATTTATTAATTAATATACAGAATAAAGAAATGGTGAGCATTGCCATGGTACCTCTCTTGGAAAAAAAGTCAGAACAGTTTTGCCTCAAAATCTGCCTAAGACTTCCATTTAACTTCTAGATTAAGTGTACCAGATTAGGAAACTGAAACACGAATATTCTTTTAACCACAAATGAGAAATCCCAAACTGGGGAGAAACCCCAGGTGACTCAGTCCCATGCTGCAGTGAGGAATCCATTCCTCTCTCAACTAGGAACTTAATTCACACATTAGTTTCGCTTGGATTCTTTAATAAGCAAGAGGCCAGATTGAGATAAAGCCACAGCAAGGTGCATATGATTCTTTATGTCAGAAGATTTTTGGTAATTCCAGCTACAGAATCAGAAATCAAGACCTTCCCAGCCTTCAGGAGTGATGCTGCTCTCCAGGGGGATGTAGCTTCCTACCTGAGCTGATGCTGTCTTGCACTGCAAACAGAATTCTAAAAATGTTGCTGATTCCAAAGATCTCCTGAAAATGTTTCCCACGTGCATTTTGCAGCATTTAGAATAAACTGAGTATATTCATTGACCTTTTTTTTAAATATAAGAGAACAGAGATTATACAAACACAATTTAAAACATTCTCTGATTTTAGAGAGGCTTTTAACCATCTGCCATTATTCTTAGAAGATAAGGGCTGATGTTCATCGTAAAGTGCACCATGAACTGGCCAGCTAGCCCAAACATAACAGCTAATCTGATTTAGTTGGAAAAAGACTCAGAATTGCACATTCCTCAAAGCCTCAATCAAAGCCTTTTTTTAATTCCACTTCTTGTGAAAAATGTTGCAAAAGTACACAAACAAGCAAACAGAGGATACACTTTTTTTGTTTCCTAGATTTAGACTCTAAAATTATCTGTGCCAAATACACAGGCACATACATATGCATCAGAGAAAGACAAAGAACTGGTCTTTATCTCACCCTACACATCTTGGTGTGTTTATGGTACCATGTTTAGTATTTCTGTTGGGCTGTCTGTACTCTCCCTACTAAATAAAGCTCTCTCCATCTACGCAGTTTATAACTGAGCATTCCCTATCCAAACAGGATGTTTTGGAGTATTTTAAGGCAATGACTGCCAAGAATTATCCCAAACTGCCTAAGCAGAACATGCGTGGGGGAGGGTGAAACGGGCTCTGTGAAACAAGTTGCAAAACCAGCAATGTCTTACCTGTGCCCAGTTGCTGAAGACCTGCCCATTTCCTCCATAAGTGACAAGTTCCTGAGGAAACTGAAAAAGACAATTTAGTATTAAGGCAAGCACTTTTCTCAAACCTTTTACGGTATCTCTGAGCTATTTTTGCCATGTCAGTAATAAATTTTTTTCTAGAGCTTATTGCATCAAAACTCTCTATGTTCTTGAAATCAGAAAGTAACATTGTAAAAGTGATAAGAAAAAAAATTAATATTATTGTTTCAAAATTAAGTGTTTGTTACTGTAACACTGTCACCGGGAGGAGCTTCCAAAGACACAGGAAGCATCAGCACTAATTTTTCAACGTAAGTTGCAGAAGCAATGTACCAAGAGCTGAGCTCTATGTTTCAGGCAGCAACCAAGCTCCTGTATACAGCACCTGTATGTCTAAATTTTTCAGTATTTATGTGAGAACACATGCAGGAAGTATCTTGCCAATTTGCTGCTGCCTATGCATCCAGGTTCCTTTTACTGCACCTTACCTGAGCCACAGAGGGATCCAGATTATTCATGATCATCAGCATGATGGCAGCAGCTGATTTGGTCTTGCAAGGGTATTCTCCTATGGGGTACGCTCTGAAAGGGGAGGCACAAACATTTAGAAGAAATATTCCAGCTCACAAAAGGAACCAGAACAACACACCCCTCAGGAATATCTCTGTGTGCCAGGGATACTCAAATTTGTCTGAGTTGCAGGTTTTTATTCAAGAGGGAAGAGTAAAGAAAAAAAGGTATAGATATGAAGTTATATGTGTACCTTAACAAGCAAGTCAGGTTTTAACTATTATCAGAATGAAGCAAAACCAAGAAATTGCATTCAGCTTATCATTTGGTGAATTATGTAATCACAACTGGTAAACACGGCGGCCAAAAACGCTCACTGGTTTTTAACTGCATTGTTTGCAGTTGATTCTGGAAGTCGCCTCTGCAACACAGTTGCCAGGCCAAGCAGCCAAGTCCTGCAATGCCAAGGAAAACAGCATCACTGGAAGTTGCTTTCAGGCTCATCCACCGTTGTTATTTAAGACAGTATCTTAGAAAGAAACACTCGGCTTGAGTTTCAGACTCCAAGAAACTCTCAAAAACTGAACTAGTTAGGAGAAATACAGGCCCTTTTACTAAGATGCACTTCCTCCACAAGCTGAGAGGTGAGGTATGGGAAACACTCGCAAAGTTACCCCAGTTCAGGTTGCCTGGCACTAATGTCCCTAATGTCACCTGCTGTGATCATCTCATTGTTATCTTCTCCTCTGCCATCTGTTTGTGTATCAAATTGCTCTAAAACTTCTACTCTTGCATTTATACTGTAGCTGTTCAGGGCAGGGACAGTTCCTTTGCTGTGTTTGCACAGGTTTTAGCACAATTGTGCTGAGGCCTCTAAGTTATGACACCTAAAGGAGGTAGGACCACTGATCAAGGGGTTTACTCCTTCCTTTTCTGTAAGCAACACCACCATTACCAATGCTGAAAATTCCTAAAGAGGGATGGGATCTTTTGGCATGGTTTCTAAACGATCTGCCTTTTATTGGACCACAGGTCTTCAGTGTCTGGACACTCGTTATGTGCAGGGCAAGTTACACTAAAAAGGTCAGGCTAAAGAGTGCCAACTACACAGAAAACCTGGACATCCACTGTCCAGCTCATGAGCCAAGATCTGGAATGCATATTCTACAGATTCAGCAAAAGGCCTCCTCCCATGATCCCATGCACCTTATCCTGGCTTTTTACATCAGTGTACTAAAACAAATGCCTTGTAGTCATTGCCAAACCAGGAGAGAAAGCCTTTGAGTTTTTCCACAATGCTTTTTTTATTAGGGATTTCTGCTTTTCTAAACTTCATTAAAGAGGATTTCTGTGGAATGGTACCAATTCATCAAGAGGATATATTTACACATAATATTGCTCAGAACATAAGAAACCCAACTTTCAGGTATCAGCTGAGTGCTCTGGCAGAGGAACATGACTGTTAAATGGAGCTGTGGTCCCTGGGACATACAAAACAAAAATCAAATACTCTCAGACTACAGAGATCAAAAGGCATTTTCTCATTCTGAGACTGCAATAATCTATTAGAAAGTGATCAGTGAAATGGTCACAAAATAAAAAATACTTGAAGCTATCAAAGAGTCACGGATGCCAGTGATGAAAACAAGCTGCTGGACTGTCTCATCCAAGCCTACTCAGAAGGTATCATCATCTGTAGTTTAGTACAGGGTCCTCTGAAGTCCAGCTCTGCAAAATCTTTCAGATAGTCTTCCACCTGTCCACTCCTTAGCTGAATTCTGTGAGATCTGACCCCAGGCTAATATATGAACAGCACAGAAACATGGTTGCCTGTGGAAATCAGAGTGCTTTCTATTTGCTTTATTCAGATTTCTGTACGGACATTAACCAGACCCCTGCTGATGCAAAAAGGAATCAATCAGTCTAAAAAAAGCAGCTAGCCCCTGGCAGCCCTCACTAAATCTGTTCTGCTTCACAAACATTAGCCCCAGCAGCCCTAGAATGAAGTGATGGTCCAAGACCAACAGGCACAGACTATTACACACCAGGGTCACATAAAGGTTCCAATGGAAAAAATGTACTGCCTTTCTTTCAAAGCCCAGAAACCTTCCTCTGCTCTGAGAGCACTCTGAGAGTTGGGATAACCCAACCAGCAATTCACCTGGTCTTACTTCTTGGTTCAGCTGGGACTTGACTTGCAGCTGCTGAGAACTACTGCAAATTTTCTGTCAAGGTTGTCACTGGAGGTGTCTGAGTAACGACTGGCCCCTAGAAACTAAGCCCTGCCATGGGACAGAGTGTTTGGGATCCCTGTGTGTGGCAAAGTTGGCACTGCCACACACACAGCCTGGCTCAGTCCTCTCCCTGTGTTGACTGAGCTTTCCAGCAGTGACGCTGCCCAGGCCCACCACGGCCTATCCAGCAGGGAACACACTGCTTCCCTCCAAGTCCCGTTGGAGCATCCCAAAACACAGAGTGGCCCTCCCTGGAAAAGAAATCACTGCAATATACAGAACATCCAAATTAACAGATGATGAGCTTCATTAATATGTTATGACAACTTCTACAAGAGGTAAATTAGGACGCAGCAATGCCACTATTTAAAGGTCAGTTCCACAGGTGAAAGCTGGTAAGCAAATGGCACCCAAATACAACATGAACCATCCAGTCCTTACCTCATCTCAATATCTGGGCAGAATCTGTACATATAGATGTGGCCATACAGCCTGAGTTCTTCAGCAAATTCCAGTGCCAGCTTCTTTTGGATTTCAGGTGGGAAATAACGCAAGGCATTGCGCAGAGCCAGCTGCCAAAAAACAAAACAAAATGATAAACAAGAGAGAAAAACGATGTATAAGAGAAATGGAGGTAGGTGGATGGCCCTGAACTTTAACCAGACTCAGCTGGAAGCCTGCCTAAGCTGTAACAAGGACAGTGCAATTCAAAAGGCCAAGCTCACACCAGGGGAACCTCATTCCTGCTTCCCTATTGAAGTGTTTCTACCTACATCTTTCCTTGTAGGTTCAATTGCAGTAAACATGTAACCATCCCCTCCCAAAATCTGCACGGAGAGACCTTGGCGATTTGGTAAGTAGCGCTCAATCTTATCAGTATCAGACAGAGATGAATTCTCTCTCACAGTGCTGGGGGCTCTGAACTACCGAGGAAATATAATTCAGAAATCCTTAAAACTAAGTCATTAAATTCCAGAACACAGGAGATCCTACTGTACTTTCCATTCAAAAAGGGACCTTAGCCCAGAGTTATGTGACATACTCCCAGAGGAAGATGTTTGTGGGCTAAGTTTTATTGAAGATTCACTCCATTTAGCATCCTAATGTATTGCAGAGGGTGTTGGGTTACATTATTTTATTGATGCTACGTGTATCACTTCCAAATTAGCTAAAGTGATTACGAGGCACTCAGCTAAATTCTGCGGATGATACTACGTGGCTTGCACTCCCTATTGCCTTCAAAGACATTAGCCATGGTTTGCAAAGTACAGTATGTCCTTTTGGATGAAAGAATCCATTTAAAAAATCACTATCTTTAGTAACAGCCTGTTAAGTCATGTCTCTATATTCTGTGTTTCATTTGATTAAAACCACAATGAGAACAAAGATGTTGTCATCTTTAAATAGCCAGTTTCATGCAAAGATCTTATAAGTTCCCTGGCAAATGGCGACACCATCCAAAGGGCTTTCAGTTGAAAAGATCCACAAATCATATGGAATTTCATATCTTCCTTTGGCTGTTTTTTAATGGCTGTGGAAGGCATAGAAAGGGGTCAACTTTGCTTCTGGATCTGATAACAGCTCAGTTTTTGACAGGGCTGAGTAGAGAGTTTGTGACACCAGCCACTGGCCGTTCAGTGCCTCCTCAAGGGGTGAAGGGTGGGCTGGAGTGCAGATATCCAGAGAAAAGGCATCTAGAACCATCCAGTGTGATTGTCACCCCCAGCCACCCTGGTAAGCAGTGCTGAAAAGCTCCACAAACCCCTCAGCTCAGCAACAAAACTCCTCATTCAGCCCGTCCAAGGTCTGCCTCTGATGGCTGGAGCTCTCCAGCCCCTTCATCTGAGCCCTCTGGCCTCACAGCCCTTGGAGCACACTAAAGGAACAGTACCTCTAAAATTAAAATGCCTCAAACTGAGAGGTTTTTGTTGGCACATTTGCTCTTGAGCAGGCATGCAGCTTCAAGTTCAGTGAGGCTGTGCTGATTGACACCATCTGAGGACCAGACCTAGTAAAATCCTACAAATTAGATTTGCCATTCCACACAGAGAATGACAAGGGGGAAAAACTATTTAGCAGATAAGAAAATGCAAATTCCATCTTCTAATACCACTTCATTCTTCTCCAGTTAGATAAGCAGTCATTTTTCAAGGGCATGTTATTAATAAACACAAAAATCCCAGCTATATCCACACAATGACAAATACACGGGGATTTCCAAAGTCAGTCTCAGAGGTGAGCAGCCGTCACAGTGGGTTCTAGATATAAGAAATTTCTAAAGCAAAATAAAATCACCTGCACCCCTAAAACCAAAAAAATCAAGAGGCAAACATTGATATTTTGGCTGCCTTTGAGGACTACAGAGAACTACAAGGCTTCCATTGTGGCAAGGATCACCCACAGTCTTTGATCAATATATTATTTATATTAAAATGAAACTGATGGACAGATATTTTTTTTCACCATTAAATTAAAGCAAGAAAAATCTTGTTTGATTTTCTAACAAATTCACTTGCACTGAGCCTTTATCCTGTTAATGTTACACATTAGCAGAAGCCTGAATTTTGATGCAAGCATTAATGAAACATGAACTTGAATGTTACATGACATGTGGGAAGGGCACCTTGCAGAGACAATAGAGATCTTATAAAGGGGACTAAAACCATGGCTTGTTTATCTTAACTGAATAAAGGTGATATTTGATTGCTGTCTCACTGCAGGATAAATGTCAAAGCAGGAAGAAGCTTCAGGGAAATGCTGGAAAAGGAACAAATAGCTGTGAATTACTTGTAAAAAAAGTAGTCTTGAAATTAGAAGAATTTAAATGTAAGAGATTGTGAAACAATCTCTCAATGAAAAAGCTGGGGTGCTCAAAATTGCTTAGATGAAGCCTAACTGCTTTATGAAAGGGCAATGGCCATGTGCATCAGGAAGAATTTTACATATTCATTTTTGAGTCTTAAACTGAATAACCTGAGAAAGACACTCAAGGAGCAAATTCAAATAGGCTGATCATTATGCTTTTGTGGGAAGGTGATACATTTCATTAAAGCACTATAAAAATCATTATCCTAGCCTTTTAGGAGGATGGATTTACCTCTGACACATTGTATTCTCAATATTTTTTTGTATTTGATATTTAGGCATTCTTCCTCTTCCTAACTTCCAGCAACACAACCTTAAGCTGCACATGCTCTGTACCTCTGAACAGGCAGGTTTGCTGTTGTCTTAAAATTATTATTTGCAGTTATAATCCTGATTTTGAGAGGCTGTTTAAAAAAAATTGCTGAGTTACTGATTTAATTCAACTCTGTGCAATGTAGGCATATGCAAAGTCTTCCTCTTAAATCTCCCAGCTGGTTCTAACATTTGGGTCTTGTGTTTAAGCTCTAATCACTATAGGGGTGTCTTTTTTTTTTATACTCCCTAGAATTTGTATATTTTAACAGGATTCTACTGCTATTTAATCAAGATTTAGACCTCTCAGTGCTAAACTATAGTCAAGAGACCCCATGAAATCCTGCTCCAATCAATCAGCTGTAAACTTCTTTGCTGGGGAATTCTCTTGAGAAATCAAGTAAACCAGCCTGTTTGTTAATTGGTGTTTGCTGAAGAGCCAGAAGGAAGCCTCTTCAGAAGGAATGTCATTCATTTCCATTTTCTGAAATGGATCATTAGGACTTCCAGTTTAAGACCCTTGAGACACTCAAGCATTAAGGTTTGCAGTCTCCCTGCTCGCTGAGGGAAAGGGAAGCACAAGGAGAGGAACTGAGTGGCTTAACTCTACAACTTCATTCTTAGTTCTGCCCCATTTCCAACGGAGATGGTGCTTCCCTTCCCCCTTGTCATCTTCTGCCTGATGACATCCAGACCCAGGATCTTGGGTGGTACTATTCTCTAAGCAGCAAGCAGGATTGTTTCATTTATTACTCTGCTTGATAGGTCCCAGTTTCCATCAGCTCAGCTGGGAAGCAAACGTGGAGATTTCTGACTGGCCATTACCACAAATGCGTTATGGGCAGTGACAGTTTGACTAAATTCTTTATCATCCAGATGTCCCAAAACAGGAGCTAATAAATCAGTCTTCCCAACCATATAAACTTGTTAAAGTAGCCTCATTTCTGGATGTGCAAAGAAATCATAAAGGTCAAACGTTCCATTTCTTCACCAGAAGGTTGAAGAACAGCTTCAGGTGCTGAATGAGCTCCCAGGCTCTGGTTTTCAGCTCTTCATCCCTGGCTGCCCCCAAGCAGGAGGTCCCAGCTGCTCCCTAAAGAATAGGGAGCCAAGCAGAGCCAACGCAGCCAGGGCAGGCACCTCACCAGACAGGGCCCAGCCTTGTGCTACCTGAGGGAGGAGAGCAGGGCAGCCCAGGCATGGCAGCCAGGTTCCACCAGGAGTCCTGGCCATCAGGCCAGACCAGGCTGCTGTGCAGGTCCAGGACCAAGCTGAAAGTGCAAGTCAGGAGCAGGTCTGGTGATGGTTACCGTGGAGAGATGGAGCACAGAGATCCCCAGGGAGATTCAGAGGGGGATGTCAGCCCACAGGTGGGAGAGCAGCCCCAAGAGGTCCACGGCTGAGTACAGAGACGCCCTGACCAGAACCAAAGACATCTCCAGCACAGCTGAGTGAAACCCCTGGCCTCAGCTTAAATGAAGCCCCTAAGCCAATGGGCAGATGGTGTGGGAGGAGACCTCAGGAGAGGCTCATGAGGGTCATCAAGGCCCATTACTGACCTCAGTGCCCCCCCCCCAGAAACACAAGAGACTGCAGCTGGGGGAGAGAGGATCGTGCTGGGTAGCAGGGGGACTGTAGCATGACTTAGCTCTAAGATCCATAAGGGAATTGCTGTGTGGATGAAGCCATACCATTTTTTCTGATCCTGAGCAACACAGAGAAGTGCCCATTCTTCCCAAGTTGCTCCAGCTTTATTGGTATGTCAGTGAGTACAGAGCATGCAACATCCTTGTTCTGCAAAGCACACACCACACCTAGATTTTAAGGGCAGTTTCTTTGAGACATATTTACATTAAGATACAGATGCTGAGAAACAGAAAGCTAGGGTTTCCTGAGCTGTGGAGGGAGGGAAATAGAGAGGATGTGGCTGTTTCAGGCCTCAGGCAAAGAATGCAGAAGGAATAGAACTCAGGAAACATATAATCAGAATCAGTTCTGAGATATGGCTCAATTTATCCAAGATTAAATTTGGTATGATAGGAAGAATTAGATACCTCTTCGGTAAGTCCCAAAACACGCAGTTCTTTATACATCTCACTTACAGGATTTCTATTATAACCAGAAAAGGAGGCCCAAGAAAATAAAACGTTGGTAGTGGTAAGGTTTATTATTGTAACAAGAACTAAAACAGGAATGAAGGCAAATGAAAAGAGAGAAAAATACAGAGGAAATCAGCAGAGCATTATTAACTTCACTTCTGTCAAAGCTTCCTCTGAATATTTCAATTAGAAAGTGAACACAAAGTCATACATAAAGACAAGTCTCATACTATGCTCAGCATCACACAGTGTCAACAAAATCTGGAAGCCTGTCTCAAGACTTAAAAAACCCTTGTAGACAGACAACCTTTTGTCTACATGCTTTTCTAAGCATGGAGCATGTCTTAAAAAAAGAGATTTGATCTTTCAGATATGAAACAAATACAAGCTGAGCCTCTGATTCTGCTAAGAGTTTAGGGTGGAGGACTAACTGTAAAGTAAATCATAAAGGAAGCCTTAAAATCTCTTAACAGTCTAATGAAATACCCAACTAGCATGACTTCTTATCACATGTAGTAGGTAAAATGGAGAGATGAGAGACAGAGAGATGGATGTTACATAGTCAGCTGGGGGCAGAAAACCAATCGACTGCTCCAAACCTTAAAGGAGGCAGGAAAGTATTCCAGTTTCTATACAGGGAGTGAAGACCTTATCATTGCCTTCCCCTCTCCAGGTTAGACAGCAAGGTTTGGCATCCTTTTGAGATGCCATCTCCTCTCCTGCAACATGGACTCCCTCCTGCTATATCAGACTTCTGGAGTAAAGTGATTTAGCAAAGGCAAGGAATAAAACCAAGGTGATTGGCAGTGTTCTGACATGCAGTGAAACTCACTCCCCGCTCCATTATCTTCACAGCCATCACCACAGTCCTTCCGCACACTTAATAACCACATTTTCATGGGTCTGAGCTGTCCCAGGCACAGACAGGATGCCGCAGCCATGAATGCTCCTGACATTGAAGTAAATCCTCTTTGGATATCTCACAGCTGTTCCTCTTTCTACCCTTTGACTAGACTCTCCTCTGTTTGTGGAAGTGGACTTTGAAAGAATTTGACTGCTGATGCCAGTGGGGAACTCCCACGAAGGCAAGGAAGTTGTGTGCAAGTTGTTATTGGGGAAGGAACTTCTGACCAGAATGTCTCAGTGTAAGTGATGTTACATGTGATGAAACACAGACTCCCAAACTAAGGAACCCACCTTATCCTCTCCCACACAAATTCCTAAGGATCTCCACCATTGTTCAATATTTTCTGCTGCTGAATTTTTTAGTCTTGAGCATGAAATAATGCAACGATTACTTTTGTGTGTACGAAGACTATTTAAACAAAAAGACACAGGAAAATAATTACGCAACTAAAGACAAATAATTAACTTAACTCCCTACAAACTTGCCTAAATTGCAGGATGCCCAGACTATTGGCTAAAATAAATCACCTTTTGATTTTTCATGCAAAAATACAGATATGTGGCTGCTACCACGATGTTGATTCATCACCTTTGATGTTTATTGTATTGGAGGGGCTAGCTTTCTCTCCCATACATATGCAATGGTTTTGCAACAGCATTCTGAATTTCACCTCCGAGGAACGATGCTGGATTGACAGCATTGAAGTCTAATGCCTCTGGTTTAGCCATTTAAAGCTGTGGACAACAGCCATGGAAGGTGCTGTGCAGCAAACCTCCCTCTTATCAACCCAATTATTCTGGAGGAGGAAGAAAGGAAGCAAGCAGAAGAGTTTCCAGTCCTTTGTCCCAAGGAAATACACTTGACACAAAGTTAGTTTCCCATTCAGAAAAGCATTTGAGGCAATCAGGTTTGCTGCCCCAAGCTGCCTTTATCTGAAAGGAGGAGAAATGAGGCCCTGTGAAACCCCATGTTACCTTTTTCTCCTGAGCAGTGAGATTGGGTGTTCTCACAGGTGCATGGGGTATTCCTTTTCTCCGACCTTTGTTTTCAGGCAGAGGGTTTAGAGGAAGGCCACGACAGATTTCCTTCAGGCTGGTCATAGCTGCTGAGGAAATAGGAGGAGGAAAGGCAAGGCAAACTGGAGAGGTAAGAGGAGAGGGAGGTACAAGGAAGGGTGCAGGAAAGTAAGATGCTGCACGATTCAAATGCACCACCACTCCAGGGTGATCTCCAAGAGGACAGACTGTCCTCTGGCTTTTGCAACCAGGGCTGTCCGGCAGAGAAGGCAGGTGGTACAGGTGACACACCTCCCCGCTCTGTGCCGTGCCATTGGCTCTTCCTTCCTCCCCCAAAATGAATGATTCACAGTTTGGCCGATTATTCTCTGGGTGCTTTGTCAACTGGCAAACTGAAATTTTTCTAGTGTGTTAAGCCACTAGAGAAAATTCAGTCACTTTCCAAATCACCTGATTCCCCCAAGGTCCGAGTGAGAGTCATGGTCTGGGGCAGGGACATTGACTGAGACCTCAAGAATTGTACATTTATGTTACTATAGTTTAGGAAGTAATGAAAGTTAAGAATTATTCACATCACTGTTCATACACACTGTTCAGTTAAGATGGGCGTTCTCTGACACCCCCTGGTACGGGCAGTTCCTCAGATCTCACCAATTCATCTTCTAGACAACAGCAGTGGTCATCACAACAGCAAAATTTCCCCCTTAGGTGTTAGCTCCTCTCAGCTCACAGGCATGAATGGATTTTCATAACATTGAACTGGAAATGTAGTCATTAGCACTGGTAGTGGATTTCTCAAGACAGACAATAATTGGGAGGAATAATGAAGGCTTTCAGTCCTATGTCACTTTTATACCCTACAGTCAACAACCAGTAGAAAGTCTTGTGGTACTGCTGTCCAGATATCACAGGTAAATGAATGTACTTAACTTTGATTTTCCATTTAACAGTGCAATGTGAACTTTGCTCTCTATTCTGGCTGGTAGTTGAAGCTTCTTGACCTTTATTACATCCACTGAACTACAGGGGCCACATTTTAAGCCTGGTGAAAGTGGGCAAAGCATTTCTGTTAGAAATGAGCCTAAAACCTGCGAATGAAAAAATACAGCATTTCCCCACAAAGGCAGCAATCAACAAGCAGTGACAACAAAGCACAATTATTAAATGACAGCCTCTCATTAATGTCAGATCTGCTTTAGCTCTAGGACATCCTGCATCCCAAGCTCCCAGTGAAGATGCTCAAGTTGAAAGAACTCAGAGCATCCCAGGGGAGCTGAGCACACAGCAGACTCAGAGCCTCTGAAGGATAATGTCATTTACAGCAGGAGAATTTTGTTTTGTAATTATACAGTATTTCAGCTGGTTTCAAACAAAAGGCAAAGACGGAAAGGAGACAGAAAAGCCTCTGTATTTTAAAGTTTTCTATTGAGTTTTCATCTTAAAAACATACAAAAAAAAAAAATCCCAGGAAGGGTAAAGTCAGAAAATTCTCCCCCAAAATCTAGCTAGATAAGCCTGCCTTACATAAACATTCCCACCCCAAAGGGAAATAAACTTTTCCTTATTCTTCTTTGTGTGACCTACATTCTTCAAATCCCTTTAAGGTCTGACCCTCAACACACAGGGGCACAAGGATAACCTTTGTCTGCATTTGCAACCCCATCAGATCTGCTTCTCCCATGACATCAACAGAAGTTTATGGCGTTATATTGGTGAGACACCTGAAGAAAGAGAGAAGGAAAATGTGGGAAGCTTACTCCCTGAATTTGGTTTGTGTCTGCGGCTGGACACTTTCACCCCCTGACTGCTGCATGCTGGAGTTCCTCCGCGTGCCTGGGTTTGTGTTAGAGTTACCGAACCCGGTTCAGGGATTCTGCCAGCGCAGATACCCCAGCTCCGGGCAGCCAGCAGTGCCCTCTCTGCCCGGCCTGTCCCAGCTCCTGCCGTGGCTGTGGAGTGACAGCGGAGCGTGCGGCCGCTGGCAGCGAGCGGTGCCCGGGTGCCGGGCCCGGTGTCGTGTGCCGGCCGGGCGGGCAGAGGGTGCTGCAGGCACAGGCGGCCGCGGCGCGCCCCCGCCTGCGCGCACACACGGACACGCACAGGGACACACGCACGCACACCCAGCCCGGCTGCGGGAGGAGAGGATGCGGCTGGAAAACAACGCCCGCAGCTGAGCCCAGCCAGGACCAGCCCAGCCGAGAGGAGGTGCGGAACCGACCCTAAAAAAAAAAAAATAATAAAGGCAGGGGGAAAAAAGGCACATATAAAATCCAGGAAAAAGATCACATGTTTTAATAATCCCCTTTGCAGCCAGACAGGACCAGAGAGAAGGAAGAACTGAGAAGTGGCCGATTAGAACGGAGAGGTGCTAGAGGCTGAAGGGAGCAGAGACAAAACTTGCAGATAACTAACCCGCCCTCGGGAGGGCAGGACCCCCCGCCCTGTGCCCTGCTGTAGCAGGAGGGAGGAAGGGTTCTCCAGCCTCCTCTCCCTTTCCCCGCTCTGGTCTGGGCGCTGGGCATTGCACCTCCATCCCGGGAGCGCAGCCCCTGCCCGCGCCTGCCCCTGCCGGGAGCCGCAGCCCCGTGTGGCGGCCGGGAGCCGGTCCAGCAGCACAGCCCGGGCACTGCCCGGGCACCGGCCCCGGAGAGCTGGCGTTGGGTTTGTTTTACACTCCCCTGGCGCTCGCTGTGTGAAGCAAATCCCCTGGAGGTGGGGGAGAAGCGGCTTCCGTGACAGCGGAGGGAGGAGGGAAATAAAATAAAATAAACCAACCCAAAATAAAAAGGGGGAAGAGCCAAGAAAGCACTTGCTTCTCATCATCTCTCAGGGACCAAAGGCAACTCTGTTCTTCTTATGACCCGATGCTGCAGGGAGCAAAGGGAGAGAAGGTACTGGGGGGCACCTCCTAACAAAGCAGGGTTCAGGCTGCCCGGACCCCCTCGCCACCGCGGGGAGCAGGAGGCTGCGGGAGGTGAGACGGGGTAGGGAAGGCTGCCAGGGCGAACCCGGGCACAGCCGAGCAGAAGCTCCACCAGAAGAAAGGAGCAGAAATGAAAGTTTCGAAATAGCATCCAAACAAGCGCCAAGGACCGGACCGAGCAGAACTCCCCGCCTCGCACCAGCCCCCGATGGTGCATCCGAGGGGCTGCGTCAGAGATGTGAACGTCCCCTGCCCGCTGCATGGAGAGGGGTAAAGGCACAGAAACCCCTCGTTATTTATTTATTTATTGGAAGCAATGTATGGGTGACACCCAGAAGGCATCTGAGCACTGAAAAAAACCAAACCACCTCTGGACCCAAACGAGAACAAGAAGAATGAGACAGCAGCCTTGACCCCCTACACTGAGAGGAAGGTGAGCAGAAAGAAAGAAAGAAAATACAGAAAAGCCATGCAAGCACTAAACCTGTAGGTTACTGCAGGTCTTTTTTGCTTCACTGAGGACAAATATTTTACTGACAGCCATGCAGCATAAAGGCATCATGCTGATTGTGTTCTTCGAATATTTTATTTCTGGACATGGGGAAGCAGGTAAGCAAAATAAATCAATATTGCCATTCTGAAAAAATTTATCCTAAATTTAACAAGGGGAAAGGGGATTGAAATCAGGTCCGTTTGTGAAAAAAAAAAATTTGTGTCAACATCTTTATTTTAGATTGATTTTTACAAGGAGTCGTGTTAGTCAATATATACAATGCTTCTTATTCCCTGGAATACCCAGCTTTATAGTTCAGTCTCCTTCCAAAGACTTATCATAGGATGGACTAGTTCATACATCCGTAAAAGAAAGGAGTGTGTCATTTTTGCAAACAAAAGAAAAGTAAGAGAGAAAGAAAGAAGTAGATAGAGTGAGATATGCTGGATGTTTGTTTTGAGGTTGAAACATTGCCTTCCTAGGCAGGACAACAGTGAAATGACAACATCCTTGGAAAGCATCAGTGTAGGAATCTGAATTATTCTCAGCTAAGTTAATATTGCATCAATAAAAATCAGAGACACTCTTTAGGAAATCTTAACTCAATAGTTAACATGCAGAGGACAGGATTAAATTAGCATTAAAGAAAAATGGATTAAAACAGAAAGAATAGCTGATTAGTTGTGTGTATATATGCAGGTGTACAAATAAACATATAGGAATGATACAGCTGTACTGGTATTTACACGGGGTTCTAAAAATACCTGGATTATGATGAAGACAAATTCCTTGAAGGAAAGGAAGCAAAGCATTAGATATTTTTTTCTTTCTGTTGTGGTTTAATACATCTTTAAGTTTAAAAAGGATTGATTACAAGAATCAGGTCAGAATAATAAAAATAATTATTGATGAAACAATAGTACACCTTTGGTGACTTTTCCTTTGAGATACTGTCTTGGAATCTCTCTTCCTGTACAGGAAAGCATATCAATGGTTTAAATTTCACCTGTGTGCTCAGAGCATTAGGACAGGAACAACACTCTTCATGCACTGATTTGCAAGCAATTGAAGGGCTCAGCTATCCTGCAAGGTCCAGTGAAGGCAGAGGCAGATCAAGTGGATTCAGCTCAGATTATTCCCTAGCTAGAACCCCTCTGGTAACAGACAGCAGATTTCCATAACTGCAAGAGTTATTTTCTTAAAAATGGAAAACAGCTCATAAATTTACCATCCTGCCATATTACCCAGTAACTCATTGGGGGAAGAGGCTGTCTGTCACAACGTGATAGGGAATGAGGGGAGGGGGTACATGTGCCTTAATTCTCTTAGTGTCTTGTGCTGGGCATTTACTAATTCCCCCGGCTAGGACAGCGGCTCCCTGTAGGATAAGTATGTCAACACACAGCACAGAAAGGTTTCAGAGATCTCTTGCAAAGTTGCTGACACTGTTGCAGAAGGCAGCCTGTTACAGACCAGCCTAAATTTGCTCTGCATCCAATTCACTAAGTGAAAATGAATCTTCAAGGAAACACAGCTCCCAGCTGGCTGCTTGGAAAGTGAATTTGCAGAGAGGGAGTTTGTTCTTTTGGAAGCTAAACTCATTCAGAATAATAGTGTAGGACATAGGGAATAGCAGCAAAATAATTGGATATTGAAGGTGATGCTGCTCAGGATTCAATGTCCCTTTAAATAAATATTTGGTGCTTGAATAAAAGGTTGCACAAACGATCAGCCTGTGAAAGCACAGGGGTTACCTGTTAATTACTGATTCTTTATTTAGAGCTGAGACATGTGCAGAGAAGTACAGTTTTGGCATAATTCATTAGCCTATGGGGAGAACAAGGCACATATTTGTGGGGAATGCAACATTTGCCTTCTGTCATCTCTGTGCAGAGAAGACAGTCTGTGTTGTTGAGATTGACTCCTTAGATCTTTAAACATAATGGGGGGAAAAAACCCAAACAAAAACCCAACCAAACACCTTACTTATTAGTAAGGCAGTCAGCTGGGGTTTATACTGTAGGATGTGACACTTGGACAATCCTTCCCCTTGTCTTATGCAGGTGGAGGACATTATTCCCCTCAAATAAACTCTGCAGAGATCTGAAAACTCCTGCATAAGGGACACTTAGTGGAACTGACAACAGCTTGGGCTCTTGCTTCAGCCCTAGACCTCCCCATGTGAGCAGCACCTGGGCCAGCTCTCATCCCAGTGGGAGCCCTGGAAAAGGAGTGATGTGGTCAGAAATGGCCATTTCCACCAGCAAGCTTAAAATCAGTTGCTGGACCTGATTATTAGCAGGACTTGGTTTCATCTGGTCTGAGGTTACTCAGCTCATCTGCAAATGCAGCTGCAGGTGTTGGAGCCCACTGCTGCTCCAGGAGGGATGTGGACAGGCAGACTGCAGCTGGACACGATGGAGAGAGCCCCAGCCTGGGATCTTATTCTTCTGTCCATGCCTCAAGTCGTGGAGGCAGCTTGGTTTCATAGCACATTCTGAATTTCACCTCTGAGGTATTTTGGTGGCTGGCTCATTAGCTGCAGTTATCAGGACTGTTTTAGTGCAGAAACAGATCAGGCTCCTCATCAGGGGATGCAGACCTGCCAAACTTACTGCATGCTGGCCCCAAACAAATGTGCAGCTGTTGAAACCAGTGTTAAAGGGTAAAATTTCTAGGTCTGACTAAGAAAAACTTGAGCAACTTAAGTCCCCAGGGTGCTTAGATTTAGAATCACATTTATAAGGTTTTGGTTATTAAGAAAAAAGTTAAACAGATATATAAATGTGAAATCCAGGTTGGACATACATGGTGAAACTCCTCCATTAAACACACAGCAGAAGATGCCTAAAGGTTTTGCTCTTTCTGAGATATGTGAAATTTACTGTCCTTACTGCAGGAGATTTGAACACACAAAATCATAAATCTGCAGATGGAAAAGAAATGAAAATTCCAATTCAAATCACTCAGAAAATATTAGGCATCTTTCCAGCTACATCAGCAGGCTTTGGATGAGTTGCCATACGACCTTTCTTCTGTTGAGTATCCAATGGAGTGTGGAAGAAAAAATGAAAAAAAAAATGGAACCTGTTTTTAGTTAATGTCTACAATGTTTTAGTGCATCACAAGATTGTGAAGTAAGAGCTCTCCATTGAAACGGTGTCCCAGAAATATCAATAATATGACCTCCCTTGGACTGTGTGATTCCCTAATCATCAGATAACACCATTGTTATAACAAGTGCTGGGCATGTGCCATTGACCTGCCACTTTGTGGTACAGCTCTGAGGGACCAGAAAACAAACAAATAAATTAATCATACCATTTATGGAGCCAAGCCACCCTCCATGGAGTAAAAGCTAATCAATTTCATAATAAGATGCAGTGCCCATGCGTAATCAAACTGTTTAATTCTCTATGAATTATTCAGTGAGTCCTCCTGGCAGTTGGGGTAACTTGTGTATTCGCCTGGCTGCTGTTTCTCTCCTGCAGCAGTCTCTCCTTCCTGTCCAGACTCAACATTTCGTGTTGTTTCCACAGAACCAGTGAGTGATGGACAGGCTGCACTATCCTTGTGGCCAAGCAATGTTCTGCCAATTGATTTCTTTAAATACAAAGCTTTTAATCGACTGCACATTTTGTTTTCCAATCTCTCGTCTTCTCTCAAACTCCCTTCTGCTAATTTGCACTTTGCTCTTCTCTCATTTTCCTAATGACACAGCAGTTCAGGAAGGAACTGTTTATTGATGTTGCTGCATTAGCAGGCAGAGCAGATAAACCTTCTTGTGACTGCTGTTCAGGAAAACAAACATCTTTCTTTCTTTTCAAGGTTCAGAAAAAAAAAACAGCTAAAAATTCAATACAAAGCTAATAGCCCATTATGGGAAATACAAAAAGCAGCCATTCCCTTTAAAAATGTTTCTTTTTCTGCTTTCTCACGTTCTTGTCCGCAAAGCTCTTCCTTATACGACTTCCTTAACTTAGAACTCCAGCACCCCATTTCTGCTGTGAAAGCTTTGTTGGCATAATCCATCAATAGAGATGGACTTTCTTTTAATTACATGGAATATTTATACATAATCATCCATAATCCAATAGCATTTGTAACACGGATCCATTCATAACCAAAACTAAGTAACCTGACTCTTAGTCAGAACTAATGCTTGTTCAAAGCTCAGTTGTAAGACCAGTCCCACTGAAATTCTCTGGAGGCAAAGATGACACATTTGTGCAGCACTGAGAAAAATCAGTTAATACTGAATCTACTTTAAACACAGAAATTGCCTTCCTTATTTCCAGTAGTTTTTACCAAGTAGTTTGGACATGAACCTAAATGCCACTTGCAAAGACATTCTTGAGGTGTGCCCTTGTAGCTCATTATATGTTTGCTTACTTCTGGCAGTGCTAAGAATCACCTGCTCAGCTGAAGGTGGGGAGCACAGAACGGAACCAAGAGAACCAAAACTCCCCATCTTCATTCCTCTCCAGATGGTTCTGCAGCTCCTCATGTCTGTGCTGGCCCAGGGAGTTGTGGTGGGACTGGGGAGGGGCATTTCCACTCCTGTGATCTGAGGACTGTTGGGTGCACCTGTAGTCCAGGCACTGCTGCCCTCTGAGCTCTGCCAGGCTCCTGGGACTGACTTCACTGTGGTACTAAGAGAAAATAACTGACAGCCACCACACTTCAAATCACCGTGGAGGTGGCTCCACCTGTTTCTAAGAGCAGACAGGAGCATTCATGGATGATCTGCTTCCTTGCTCTCTGAAGTTTTAGACTGCCTTACCCTGTATGTAAGCTAAAATGGCACAAACCATTGCTCAGTGGGATTCAGTGGACATGCAATCACTATTTTGCATCCTAACTCTGGAATGCAAAATGCATGAGGTTTCCAAAACAATGTTCATGTCTGACTGTTCTTTCCTGGCCTATGCAGAGATGTCACTGAGGAACTAAGGACAGAACCAACTCAGAAGCAAAACTGTGCAAGATGGACACATTTTTTCACTTTAAACTTTCCTTTTGGAAAGAAGGATGTCCATTTCATTCAACAACATTTATAATCTGAGTGCTTTTATAAGGCTGACTTGGAGACCCTTTCTTTGACCTAACTTGATTCTTAAACTAATTTTATGTGAGCAAAGGCTGAATATAAACGGAGTAGGAATTTTAAAAATTGACCTAGAATGTTGAACTTATAGCTGACCTTTGAACTGCTCCTAGATTACCCAGGGTTTACGGTCATCCTATGTTTCATTGGAAGGGTCATTTCCTGTAGGACCTAAATCCAGTCATCTGACTTGTGACCTCTTGGATTAGATTTATGACCTTGCAAGGTCAGTCTTTAACTCTTTCTAGAGTGTTAAATTGCAAAGAGGACATTGTATGTCATTAGAAATGTAGTTTTCTCCGGTGCAGTAATAAGGTTTTGGAATGACCTCTAATTCCAGTTCACAAGACACTACTGATTTTCAAACATTAAGACTTTGTAGTTATCCCTACCTTTTCTTAATTCAGAAATAAGTAAATATATACACTGTAGATACCAATAATTTTTCAGTGTTTGCAAACTTGGCAAACAGAATGTAATCACCTACCTCCGTGTCAAGGTATTTAAACAAAAGTCAGACTTGATTTTCAGCTCCTACAAATTAATAACTCCACCTGATCTTATTAGAAGCAGTAGAAACTCAACACTCAGCTATAGAAATACAGGTTTTCTTTATGTGTTCATATGTGTAATTTGTGTCTGTAACCTGCTGGGCAGGAATCATCTCTTTTCTTAATGTATGTACAGTACCCAGTCTAGTCTGACTTTGCTCTCTGATAACCACGAAAATAAAGGCATTGAATAGATTCAGTACTTCAATAAGGAGCTTTACTAGAGTGAAAGTAAAAACCACAAGACTTTTCCGGTTAACCATAAAATTCAATAGACTGGCACAACTGCATTTTCAATGGAAATTGAAGTTAAGCACCATAAGCATGAGTTTTTCTAAAGATCAGTTTCTGAGTTACGCAACAAAGACAAGGAGTAGATTTATTGAGACACTACCCCAAAACTTTGTGTGAAAAGATGAAGGAGCTCTCCTTCAAAGGTGTCCTCTTGGATGTCAGTCCCCAGATGAGGACTCCAAACATTTCTGTTGTCACCTGCGTTACACCTTGAGAACTACCTGAGAAATTCCACTTGTTATGTTTCTTTCCCCTGTCCTTCAGATCCCATGAGGCCACGAGCCTTCCGCTGCAATGGCCGGGCCTGCAACCCTCCCGTGGGAAACCTCGCCACAGGAAGGACACCAGTGACCACCACCACGTGTGGCCAGAACAGCACAGAGCTGTTCTGCTTCTACCCAGACCTGAACCTCCTCCACCACGTCTCCCCTGGCTGTGGGCAGTCCCGCTGCACCAAATGCAATGCCAACCAGCCCGATAACTCCCACCTCCCTGCTGACATGACAGATGATTTCTTTGCAAACCCCATCTCCTGGTGGCAGTCTGCCCAAGGGGTACACAGGGAAGAAATCCGACTGGACTTTGAAACAGAATTCTACCTGACCCATGTCATTGCTGTGTTCAAGTCACCTCGCCCAGCTGCGATGGTGTTGGAAAGATCCCAGGATTATGGGCAGACTTGGAGGCCCTACAAGTACTTCTCTGTCAACTGTACAGCTACTTTTGGGTTCCAGGATGATCTCACTGAGGAAGGCTCCATGTGCACTTCCAGGTATTCTGATGCAGTGCCCTGCACCAGAGGAGAGGTAAGCAATAATTGAGGTTCGGACTAAGTTTAATGTCAAACTGCTCAAGACTGCCAGAAAACCAGAGAGTATATGCTCAAAGAGAAACTGTGCATATAAATTAAGAAAGGTAGCCCATCCCTAAAGGCTTTGTGTTAAGCAAATAAAGGGGAAGGAGAGAAACTATACATCAATTATAGAAATGCTTTAACAAATTTCTTTTATGAGAGCGCACAGGATAATATTAGCATCACCTAATTTTACACTGCAGATGCCCAAAACTGAACTAGAATTCTAACATAGTAGATGTAGGGAAATACACATCTGTAGAGTCTGATTTATCCAAACCATTTTCACTTCAGGATGACATGAACTGCATGATCTTTCTTTTTCTTCTCCATATAAAAAGTCTTAGATGATTGGCTGACTCTTAAATACATCATTCCTCTAAGTTCAGTGTTTTCTTGCTTTCACTCTTCTTGCTGGTGGTGACCATGGCTGATTGTGTCAAGCCATAGGCTTCAGAAATGAAACTGCTTGGAAGCAGGAAGTGGGAGTGAGCAGCCAGGCTTCACTATTCAACAGGGGAAAAGCCCTCCTTTTGTATGAATATTCTGATTTGTTTTTAAACATATGCAAATGAGTGTTTTTTAAATAAATGTACAGTTGGTCTGATAAGTTCCTCTGACAAGAACATTAAGTACTGATTAGACTCCTTTCGTTCATCAATCTTGAAACAGTTCAGATGGGAAAGACCATAAACATCATCAGTATCATTTTACGGAGAAGACAAAGGCACAAAGCAAGATTATAAGATATTCCTATAGTCACAAAAGAGGCTTGAGTCTTTTCATTTCCTTTTACTTCCTTCTCTCTTCCTCAGAGAAGTCACAGTCCTTTCAACTTCCCTTTCTGGAAGTGGTCAGCAGATGTGGCAGTAACACTTTGATGAAAATTAAGCTTAGGTGTGAGGTGAATGGTCCAGATAGGCTTCAAAAAACCCAGTGTTTCAGCAGTGCACATCAAAATGCACATGAGAAGAAACTCAGGTGCTGTACCTGAGGCAGGGACACCGCAGTAGGGAGAGATTGAATTCATTTGCGTGTAACAGGCTAAGAAACATCTCTCCATATTAGAAATCTGGAACAGATCATCTGACTACTAAACAGTCTTACTTCTAGAGCAGTAATTCTGCTGGTCAGTTACCATGATTCATTTCATGTCAAAGTCACATGCAAGACAAATACATCCAAATGTCTTCTGTAGAGAGGTTTCAGTTTGCCACGTCAAGAATCTCGGCAAGTAATGTATTTTTCCACTCATGTGCCTTTCCAATCAAAAATCTGGAAGTACTTTGCAAGACCCAGTTAATGATCTTCAGCACACATACAAGGGTTCTGCTGCCATTTCACAGATGGGAAAAGAGCAGCACAGAAAGGTGAAGTGTTTTGTGGTAAAAGAGAACAATCCTGGTTGAGTGAGGGACAAAATACAAGGTCTGAGGGAAATGCCTCAGCCTTAAATACAGAACAACTCTTCCTTCTCTAGTACAGCATCCCCTGCACTATGTTGGCTTTTGTGCTTACTTAACCTTGGGGAATATCATTAAGGCCATGTGCTGCTGCTACAACAAATCTGAGAAGTGGATGGCAGAAAATCAAATAATAAAACATTCATCCAACTCAAGCCTTTGTGATTACAAGTGTCAAAGTGATTCTGTCAATTTGGGCAGCAGCTACACTGAAATGAGTATGTGTGTGCTTAATCAATCTATGCTGTGGTAGTAGATGTCAGAAAACAATAGTAATAATAAGAACAGTCCTATATTTACAGGTTACCCTTGCAGTTCCCACATACTTTCATGAACATGAATTGAATACAGGCAGAGGCCACTTTCTCCATGGGAGAAGTGTTGAAACTTTAAAGCAGCACACAGGAATCTGTGTGGCAACTTAACAGAGGACAAGACAATACAGTTTCACAGCACCTTAACCCAAAAGGACTGTCAGGTTCTGGACAGACTTTACAGAGACCTCTTAATCAATCCATGAAATGTCCCTGTGGCAAGGGTGCAGAAGCACCAGGCTTTTCAGGTCAGCAGTATGACACAGCAGATTCTTTTGTGCATGGAAATAAAGGAAGGCAGAGTGCAGCTATTTAAAGTGATACCTGATCAGATTCGCCCCAGTGACACTGCTACTGTTACCACAGGTCTCATGGGAGCTTTGCCCACACACCTCAGAATTGCAATTTTACATCTTATTTTGAAGATGCCACAAATGTCACCAGGGCATCCTCTCAAGCACTGACTCAAGTGACTCTGAAGGTGGCTGATTGAATCCCCACCAGTGTTTTCTTCAGTGTTCTCTGCTTCTTTTTCACCTCCACTCTGACCTACCCGGTTACTGATTCTGGCTAAGCCTTGGATTGCTGGGGGGTTCATATCACAAGCTGACAGCATTTTTGAAATGATCAAAACTGTTCCAACTTAAGTGCTAATTAATGCTCTGACATAAATGCCAGTTTTCTTTACTCAGGGGTTTGAAGTCATTTTCACCACATGAGACTCAGGTTATTCTTGGGTCCTATTCATTTTGAAAACAGATACAAATCCCTTTTTTAACAGGGCACAAAAGGAATAAAACAAAATAAATGATTGCTTACTGAGAACACTTAGGTTTAAAACCTGTGCTGGGACACATCATGAAACAAGATTTTAGGTCAGCTGGCTTCCAGAACTGAGAATGTAGGGGTGAAAGGAGAAGGTGGTAGAGCAGCAGTAACCCACACACATCTGTAAACTGAGATGCATCTCAGTCAGCACATTCTGGTCTCCAAGACCACTGAAAGAGTTTCTTCCTTAGAGCAAGGTAAAAGATTTGTCAGAAGAGAAAATTTTAGGAGGCTAGAATGGAGCAAAAGTCATTTGGATGAGTGATGTGACAGTGTCACAGCAGAACATAATATTAAGGCATATCCCTTGTCTCTGGTAGATTGCTCCTTATTTTTCACCTCTGACAGAGTCACATATCTCCATTCCGTCTCAGATAAGATACATGTGAGACAGAAGGCACTGGGGAACACATATAGAAGTGCAAGAAGATTACTCGCTAATATATCTTTTCCATTTTCTTTACTCAAGCATTTGTTAAATCCCTTACCTCTCTTCAGATCCAGAGTACTTTAGCAGACAGAATCTATCTATCTAAAATTCTAGGATCCTCATCATTAGTTCATGAACGAAAACCACAACATTTTTAAGGTCTGTTCATCATCTGTAAGTGCATGTACAGGGAATATTGGCATGGAGTCTAATGAATCAACTGAGACCTTTTTTACCCACTTGTCCATCCATCTGTACTATATAGCCATGTACTATAGCCACTGTACTATATAGCCACTGTACTATATAGCCATGGAGCCTAATGTGAGCCTTCAGATCAGCTGATATAAATCCAAACTCTGGCCCAAACAAAAATAGAAATTACCACAACATTGCATCAGACATTAATGTGAGCTGCAGTTCAAACATCATGTGGGGGAAAAGGGACCGAAATGTTTGAACCTGCATCCTGACAGCACGTGCACTCAAGGATCTGAGAGATTAAGAGCACGTTTTTAATAAACTGGAATATCAGGAAATGAAAACAAATGTTCTCCTCCATTGAATATGATGTTTGCATGAAAGGAAGACATTAGCATGCAAAGTGGGGTGGAACATTGACCTGCTCATAACCACCAGGCCCAGAAGGAGACCCTTCCCCTACTGGGTCTAGCTCTGGAAGGGAGCTCTGAATCAAAGGCTGGTTCGTTTATGTGAGTGTCTGTGTGACAGATGACACCAATGAAGTGTGATATAATAAACCCATTACTGGAATTCACTGGGGACTGGAAGAATTGTGTATGCCTGAATTAAGTAACTGGTTTCTATGGCAACATGTTAAGTGTGCCTTGCACAGAAGACCTGTTCGTTCTCTGTTTTGTATCCTGTGGTGACCTCTTTAGAGACAGAAGTCCCCAGCAGTGCCTTTTGTCAAAGATGAGTGACCCTCTTTGTAGCTAAAAGACATTTAATCACTCTTCTAAACACACTCCACTCAGTGAATGCCAGACCAAGACAGGTCGTGCTGGATGCAGTTCTGTCTCTTCAAAAGCCACCAGGTTGTTGAAAGAGAAGCCACAATCAACCTATGGAAGGTCTTCTGCACTGACACTGAAGCCTCTGCTGCCTTTCTCCATCCACATGGACTTCCTGAGCAATAGCTGTGGCCGAGAGGGACCACTTGCACCCAAGCACCAACCCAGGCCAGGGACAAGGCTCTGTGTGGGATGTATGTGATCCCGGTCTAAGGACCTACATTTTTCACTGTCTTTTCTCAAGCTTCTCTTTTACTGTATTCATGCCAAACCTTTTGATAAAAAAAGAAGAATCCCCTATGCACACACACACCCCCACATCCCTCATTAAGTGGCAACATCAATAATTCAAGAGGTCACCACTGAGGCTTCGATGACTTCTTGGTGTTCTGATCTCATATGGCAGTGGGGTCACTGGAAAGAAACCTGCTCAGCACATCACAAGGTTGAATTCCCAATAGCTGAGATTCAAAGACAGGGTCTTGCACTTGAGTGAATTATCCAACAGTCATCAGGACTGGCCTCTGAAAGTTGCATGATGCTCGGGTTATTCCAGCTTCCAGCTGGGTTACTCCAACTTCCATCTGGAAAGGATTCCAGGAGGGATTAGTCACTAGTGTAGGTAAGTGCCTGATTGTTATGACTAGGGCTGTCTGTTCAGCATTCCGTTTAACTCGAACTGCAGAGCAGATAGAATGCAGAGGCAAGTTGAGAGGAAGCAGTTAACACCAGCAGTGTAAACAAGCTGATAGCACTGCCAGGCCCTGCTTCCCTGGAGGAAGAATTAAGGGGCTCAAGGATTTGTCTCTGAAGGGAATTTGAACTGACTGAGACTAGTCCAGCAATCCCATCCCTGGCAAGTAAACTTGAGGAGGGCACCAAATGTCCTACTCTGACCTGGTTTGTAATGAACCATTTCAGAAACGTTTGGAACATTATAAACCAGCCAGAGAGACACAGCAGTGGGGTTTATAGCATTGCTTCCACATTTCCTGAACACATAAGGCAGCAGATATCATATTACTTTTTCTTCTCACCCTGTTATATAAAAACCTTAGTGGAATTTCAGTCATTGCTTTTTTTTTTCCAAGTCTCAAGTGTGAAAAAGAATTGTTGCCTAAAATGCTGTGAAATTCAGTAATTTATTGTTGCAATTTTCAAACTCCAGGCAAAAGAACACTTAAATGTTTGCTCTACGGTTGTCCACACATCACTGTCACAGTGAGATTATGCCTTTAGCTAAGTGTGTTCATGTGTAAGATTTCAGCCAAGACTTAAGAGATACAAGTGGCTCCACTTATAAGAAATGGATGCTCTCCCGTGAGAACACAGCTTGGTTGACAGAGGTTGACACTGAGAGTGATGGGTTGTTTTAGCTTTCCCTGACAATCCAGCAACCAGTGAAATGAGTCTCCCTGTTCTCAATCCAATTTCCAATCAGGCTGTTTCATCACAGAACTCCTTGTTCTGTTCCACCCTTTGCCATTTCAGAGCAAGTACCATCCCTCATAATGAAAAAGAACACTGCACTTCGTGGGAGCCTGGAAATGTTCTCACACCCCCACATAAGGTGCTGCTATGTAGAATGGATGGAGTTTTGCCCATTCCCTGTATACAGACTGAAAGCTGAAGGGTTTTCTGTCCAATAATTTAGATTTTGTGTTCCAACTATATTACCTGTCTCATAGAGGATACTGCTTCTCCCTACAACCCTTGCCTTTCTACAGGGATGTACATCTGCAGATAACCTGAACCTACAGAATACAATTTGAGGAAGAGAAAAAGTCTGCATAGCCTTCAGATTTCCCTAACTTCAATTATACCATAATCATATAGGCAGCAATGCCTAAATATTAATATTAAAATGCCACCAACTGTATTACTGGAATAACGTCAAAGCAAATGCAAACTGAAGGCACATCAATCCTTTCTGATTCGGAGAATACAGAATGAAGGATGTCACTGTCTTGGCTGTAGCTGAGTTTACCCAGATCAAAGAAATCTAAAAAATCAAAAGCACAATTATTTCTTTGACAAGCTACCATATTCAATACTGGTTTCTAAGCTTTGTTCTCTGGAAGGACCAAAAAGCAGTGGATCTTGACTAAAAAATACCATTCCATGAGTTGTCAGAATAGACTTTCTAATGGTTGGGAGAATAGTTAGACTTTCTCTGTGTTCCAAACAGTAAATCAGAAAAAAGACTACTTCTTAGTTAAGGCTACTGTACCACAAGGTGGAAATCCATCAAATAAATCAGAGGATATATGCCACTGGGTAGGAAAAATTCTGAGACAATTGTTTACTGTTCCTTTAAGAACAAAATCAACTTGCATGAAAATCTCTTAATGAAGAGGATTTAGGAGTGATGAGAGTTTTTATTGCAGCTTCCTTCTGATGGACCCAGTATAAGCACACAGACATTTCTGACCTCATTAACCTGATTGTGTGCAACACGATGAACACAGCTTAAGGACGATTTGTAATACCAAATTCTTGCTCTGCATAAGGATCTTCTTTTGTAGGAGGCCATGCATTGGCACTGCCCTCCATTTATGATTCATATTCCTTTGACCTTAGGCTATGAGTTTGCAAGGGGGAACCTTTGTTGTGTCCACATCTTTTCTGACTAATACTGGCTGGAAGATCAAGTTAAGAAAACAGAATTAGATGCATCAGGAATGGAGAAGCAAAACCTATGGCAAGAAATCAAAAATCTGAGACACTGTCTCCGAAATGAAGATGATCTCTTGATTGGCGATAAAACAATGTGAGGCTGTGCCAACTTGTGTACACCAAAACCGGTCACCTAACACTGGTTGCCTTTTTTAGCTTTTCACACTTACAGCATTTTCCAGACTTCCTTGTTCTTAGGAAGGTCAGGAGAGGACAGGGTAGTGACCATTTTTTTGAGGCGCAGCTGATTGACTTTTGAGAATGAGAATGACAAATATGCGCTCGATGGCAGATATGCAGATAAGCATGAATGTCCTACTCAGCATTCAGCTCCAGTGCCAGCTCCTGATTATAAGAGAAACTCGTGACCCAGGGTGTATTTCCACAAAGGGTTAAATTATAGAGGTGTTGAACACCCTCAGCTTCCACCCAGTTCAATGGAAAGATTTCTAGGGTGTCCCTAAGCAGACTCAATCACCATCAGATTTTCCTCTGCAGCTGTGCCTATGCTACTTTTATGACAGCTGCATACTGATGCTTAGGGAAACAACTGGGAGATTTCAGTGCAGTCTGATACAGCAAAAAAAGAACAGAGCTTGCTACCAGATAGAGCTTTCATCAGATGAGAAATAACTTTACAGTGAAAAACATGGGAAACCCTTTTCAAAGCTTGCATCTCAATTTAAAAAAAACAATTCTTTTTCATTATACTCTCTTCATGTCTTTTACATGAATGTAATGGAAAACTGAAAATTCACATAATATCTCTGGGAAATGAAAAAATAATAATATTTCCACCTTTGTGCAAAAGGCAGAAGTCAAATGTCTATCTGTATAGAAGGAATTTTCTTCATAGGCTTTAGAATTACAAACCTGAAATAAAAGGAACAAATGACACAGTGAAAAGGTGGAAAAATGGAAAGGTCTCTTCCTACAGCTCATGACTCTAGGAGTTCACTAATACTTAGATCCATTTATAATCTAATCTTTAATACATTCATGCATCAACGGTTGAGATGGCCAAACTCTTATCTTTTGCCTGTAATTACTAAAATTACATGTATGAACATCCATCTCCAGGAATTCTCAGTGAAATTTTCCAGATACAAGTTTATTAATATTCCTCCCATTGCACTAAGTACTTGAATACCAATATCTGATTTTTAAGGAAAGAAAACAGTACATAAAACTGAGTTTCTACTGAAATCAATCCAGAATAGCATGAGACCCTACTTACTTGTTGAGCATTACACAGAACAATTGTGCTGGGTTTATGACCAAATAGTTGCATTCCCAACTCTGTATTTTTATCAAAGTGACAGCTTCTGCATTTTTAAAGAAATAAAATTCTTTCCTAAGTCATAGAAAATTATCGACCCAGATATATAGCCACCACCAATCTGTCCCTTAATTTAGAATCTATTTTTCCTTAGGGAACTATAAACCCGAACACATTCATTTAAAACATACTCATGCATTTATAACACAGAAAAAAAGTTTAGGGATTTGGGGTTGTTGGGTTATTTATTTATTTATTTTTAGTTAAATTATGCATTTATGCAAAAATAATTCCTGGCATGTAAGGTGAGATACCAGTTCTTTTAAAAAATGTATCCCAATCTAGAATTATTTGAATCAATACATATAGTAGACTAATGAGGAGAAATCATGGATACTAACATCTTGTTCTTGACAGTAGGGCAATCTATATGTTAAGGAACCACTTTATGACAGGCATTCTAATGTGAGAAGAAACATTCCATCAAATATTAAAAATGAGGCAAGAGATGGTGATTACCTTATACGATTTCCTGTGCCCAAGGATTTTAACCACCAAAATTTCAAGGAGAATGGGACATCCAGCAGGGATGAGAGAGAGAAATTCCATTTTCCAGTTTTATGCATATGTGAAATAAAACTGCTAAACTGATTTAATTATGAAATGGAGCCCCTACCTCTGTGCAAAACGTAGCTCACCTAAACCTATTTCTATTGGCACAACATATCTGCTGATTAAAATGTCTTTGATTTTTACAAAGTTAAGGAAGGTTAATCCTTACTGGAGGTTGAATCCTAGAAGAACATTTAAGTGCAGCTCCCAGAAGACCTCACTAGTGTTATGTCACCCAAATCAGATCTTTAACACTTAACAAGACTTGCCTTGGGAGAAATAAGGACAAGCAAATCCAGTCTCACCAGTGAGCTTATTCCAGACAGAAATGTGTCATGAATTAATCATACAAGCAAACTCTTGTACCTCAGCTGGAATAGAATACTGTTTTTTTCTTAAAAGGATGCCACAATCCTTATGGGACTTCCAAGCTATTAATGTCTCTACTCACAAATGATGTTCAGTGTTCTAATGGGATATGGAAAATGCCAAAGCAACTCCTCTCAAGAGAGACAAGACCAGAAATGAAAATATTTGCAAAACAATAAAGCCACAGGAAACCAAACCTTTTTCTAAGCTGTCAAGCAAAGAAACAAGAAACAAAACAGCCTGGTGAAAGCAAGCGGCCCTTTGCTGAGAGAAGAGCCCCCGACAGCTGCTCTTTGCCAAAGAACTCAGGGCTCTCAGAATGCCAATTAAGACATGGGGAGGATGGATAATTGACTGGGGACCCCAAAATAATAATCCATCTGTTTAAACTTGTCATGCCATGTACAAAATAGGTTTCTAGTAGTGCACAGGATTTTCTTCACAGTTACCACAGTCCAGTGCAAGACTATTTCTATCAAGAAGTATAGTGCCAGAGAGTAAAAAGAAATATTTTGGCCATTATCTGCTGATTTTTTTCAGAGACCCAGTAAAAACTCTTGCTCTTCATCTCATTCACCCCTCCTGTCTGTCTCCTGTGAGAAGTCCCATAGCTGTTCACAGCTGGGATCTCTGGCACAGAGACATGAGGCCTCTTGTCCAGCCTTGTATAAGGAGGTCACTGGCAGGACCAGAGCAGATCTTGCAGAAACCAGTGCTGTGTCAATTACCTTTCGGATATCTATTTTCTGCGGCAAAGTACCTCTAGCATTTATGTTCTAAGCCACTTATCTGGTGGGTATCCTCTGAAAGGAGATCCCATTTTTACTAAGCATGTGTATTAGAGAAACCATAGACAAGAATGCTAAGTGTGAGAATAGAGTTTATAAAAGCCAGTGACTAAATAAATTGCTTTACCCTCGATTCCTCTGTTTTATACCAATTTAAACAGTTTCAACAAGGACCTTTAACCATTCTTTGTGATCTCTGAGCTCAGCAGGCTCTGCAGAACTATTCCATCCAGTTCCCTGCCTTGGTCTTAGTTTAACTGACCACGTGGGAAGGAAATGTGTGTGTCTGTACACAACCAGGTGCTCAGGGCTCTGAGAAGCCACCCCACCTCTGTGTGGTCCGTGGGGGACTGGGAAAGAGAGAGGGTTCATATAATGGTTTCCGCTAAAAGCTCAGATCATCCTGGATTAGGGGAACTGGACAGATATGGAGATTTGGTCTTTGTCCTGTGAATCCATCAGTAAGGGGAATGCTGGGCACCTGGGCAAAAATGAGCCATTTGCTTATGGTTCCATTGACCAGGGGAATGTAGACATAGGGGTGGAAATGCTTGGGCTATTTTGTCATGGCTTCATTGGTCAGGGGAATGCAGGCACCTGCATTGCACAGCCTGGGCAGTCTGCCCACAGCTCCATCAAACAAGGAACAGCGGGCATCTCTGATCTCACCAAGCAGGGCTGTTTGCAGCTTTGTAAGCTGACAGTATAAGAGAAGAGAATTAAAAGAAAAAAAGAACAGAGCTATAGAAATAGAAAACACTGTGGACAGGTGGGAGAGGTACCACTGCCTTTGGTGAGTTCTGTGCAAAACCTGGCAGCTGATTTTGTTAATTAAGGGGATTTCTCTCCCCACATGCCATCAACATGCAACAGAGCTATCTCCTATGCATGTACCACAAGCTCATTTGTGGCTTCTGCAAGCAAAAAGGAACAAAAGTATTTTACACGCTACAAGTATTTAAACTGATCAGTTGACTAGGAAGAAAGAAAAAGAAAAACTGAAAGAGAGAAAGAGGGAATCCCTATGGAAACAAAGATTTCACTCTGCTAATACTAACAGAGTGAGTCAGACCAATCCCGTGACCACTTATAAAGCAGGGCCAAAGAATCCCAAGGGCAAGTCCCTCTGCCATGATGGAAAAGCTCAAGCAGAGGAAAAAACAGCTGTCAAGCTGGAGTTAGCACATCTAAGCCTGGAAACAGTGCTAACAGTACTCTATTTCACTGTCAAGGACTGTGGTGCAGCCCCCCTTTATCAACCTTTCCCAAAAGCAACAGAAACAAGCACATCCTGAGAGACAGAGAGGATTAGAGTGGTGATGAGATAAAATGCAACAGTCACTGTTAAACACCAAATCAGAACTGTGGTGCTCAAACCCAACTGTTGCTGCTCTGGAGAACTATCAAACAGCAAAAATGCCGTGACAAAAGTGTAACAACCCACAGCCAGCCAGCAGGCACCCAGCACCTTGGGTCCTGGGAACTCGCTGCACTGCAGCTGCTTCTAAGGAACAAACCACCTGGCTTTGTTTGCACACAGGGTTCTCTCAGTGCTCACTTGCCCGCAGCTAAGCTGTGTTTCCAATGTAGTTCAAGTGACCGAGTAAAAAGTCTGATCACAGTTTCCACTTCTTTCACAGATGCCCTTAGTGCCTTAGTTTACCTGACTCTAGAATTCATGCTAAAGCCATGCTCCCAAAATGCTTCCAGGAATTGGGATGGCATTAACACTGCATTTATGACAATAAACCTTGGATTTCTCTGAGTGTCACTGTTGTCACCTGGCTCTGAGAAACACAGGGAAGTAGCCTTATCTTATCTTGTCCCTTGACATATTGGCTGAACTGCAAGAAGTGACAGGGCTCAATAACCCCAGGGAGTGATGTTTAAATGAAGGCATTTCCCATCTCACACCTGAGATAGGATGAAAGCAGGGACACAGTCACCTGTGGCTTGGCCAGCTGGTGGCAACTCAGCTGTGATGCTCTGGGATCAGCCACAGCCCCACAACTGCTTATGCAGAGTCCTCTAAATAAGAACTATTGCTTTTTCCTGAAGATCGTCTTGGGATATTTGCTGTGTATGCAGAGTCCTATATCTGTTCTGGGATGTGAACCTTCTCTCTTTCAGGTGATTTATCGTGCCTTAAGTCCGGCTAACAAGATTGAAGACCCTTACAGTCCTGAGGCTCAGGATCTCCTGAAGCTCACCAACCTCCGCCTGCTGTTGTTAAAAAGACAGGAATGTCCATGCCATGGCTCAGGATTGGTAGAGAAACCCCAGAGATTTGCCCACTATGCTATTTATGACCTGATCGTCCGGGGAAGCTGCTTTTGCAATGGGCATGCAGAGGAATGTGAGCTTGCCAACAGAACGGGAGTCACGGAGAACATGGTGAGTCCCAGACATTTACCAGCTTCCTAGACTTGCTACTTTCTTCTGTTGCCTCAGCCTAAAAGTATATTTTGTCTGTGATCCTGTCCCAGCCTCCCTAAGCCTATCAAAAAAAAAAAAAAAAAAAAAAAAAAAGGTAGACAAAATTTTGAGACAATATTTGTGCTGAAGAACGCACCACTAGAAAAATTGTCCAGTTGAAAGACNTGTCTGTGTCTCTTCCCCCCCCCCCTAACACAAACAAAAAAAAAAAAAAAAAAAAAGGACAGCACAGTCAATCTGTATTAGTAAAACCTGCACCACTCTGAGAAAATATTTCCTATACTCCTTTCTACAGTTTCATGTATAATAACTGCATTGCTAAAAACTCTGGACCTCAAGATACCTATAAATTGAAAGTGATTGGAACAGAGATCCAACCCCAAATATAGTGAATTAAATCTCCTACTTACATGCCTGCACAGAAAACTGAACTGCTCCCTTTGATGCAAAGTCTGCTCTGAGCATAATTTCAGCATCAGATCTCAGACCTCAGATTTTCTGAGTTTGTGAGACATGAGCAGTTCTGTCATACTTAGGGTTTCAGCCGTCACTTTTAGGTTTTCAACCTTCTGTGTGCTTGTTACTTTCACAACACAGACAGCAATGTTCAGGATGTAAAAATAATTTCCACTCCCCCACTCTTTTATCCATGCATCTTTAAATGAGTTAGAATTTTTTTTTTTTAAAAAGCCAAACCTTGTAGTAAAATTATTCTGTAGTACTTGGAGTATCCCTTCCCTGTTCAGACCTTTATCTGCGTTTGACTCTGGATGTGCACAAGAGGAATTGAGTTTGAATGCAAACTCAGACACTGAAATTCAGAGGGAATGACTGATGACTCCTTTTTGATTTAGCTGCAAGCATTGTGTAGAGAACTGTAATAACAGTTACGGGGAGATTTAATCTAATCAAATATCCAGGTACATCTAGACACATACATCAGAGACGGAATTCAAGGCACTTTACTCTAGTCAACATCTCCCCTGGATCCAGAAGTCTCTGTCTCTGTAATGGGTTTTCAAAACCCAAATAACCCTTAGAATTCTAGTCCCTGGTACACTCTGACACAAAAGATTCAAGAAAAACATCCGAAGCTAATTTCTGTCCCTTTAGATATATGTTACACTTGGCATTTTGGTTTATGTTATTTTGGAATGTTCATTCATTGTCTTCCTTTCAACTTTTCTTGGTTCAGAGGTAGATATTGTAAGATAATTAGGATGGTATGACTCTCAAATAATTTCTGAATCTGTTCCATCTGTGGTATAAATCCAAGATTCAGCTACACTATATGATATTATCAGATTCAAACAATATAGACTCACTTAAATCATAACTGTGTGGAGAAAAGCTGTTTAAAGAGTGCATCATCCTTACTGCAAACTCTTAAATATACACATAGTGAAATCAAACAGATGAATAACACATTAAGTGAATGCAGCTGGTAGAAAAATAAACATTCTGCCCATCAGAAAAGGAAAACACAAGATTGTGTATGTTACTGGCATAACCACTGTAAACTATGACTGGATATTTTTCCCACTGGTCACAAGGGAATAGAATCTTTTTGTGCCATCAATGACTTCACAGGGCAGAATGGGAAATAGTTTTGATGAAATTCGCTTCATGAGTGACTCATGTCCCAGGAGAGAGAGGGTGGATGCAGCACATGATTCGCACAGATATTATCAAAACTTTGTCTAAACAAGGATTCAAACACAGCTGTGTAAAAAATAAGAAAAGCCTTCTGTACTTTTAACTGTCTCTAGAATCCTAGAAGAGGCCTGGAAAAGACCAGAAGTGGGCTGGTTTGTGTCCTCATATAAAGGTATGATCGAGCACACCTAAACCATTCACTAGTGAATGCTTGTGGCATGAGATCTTCCTGACAAAGTACATTCAAGCTCTTCTTTAGTGCCCGCCTAAATAATCTCTGCTGTAAATTAAGGTGATTACTTCCTGTCTCCTCCTCCCCAGTGACCAAAGCGAGCAGTTGATCCTCCTTCTGCAGATATGATTGGAAGGTTCTTACCATACCCTTCCTTAGGTTCTATTTTTTGTACTAACCAGGGAAGTGTGAAACCTTAGGTGGTAAAAACTTAAAATTCTGCTCCCAGGTCACACAAGCCTGAAGTAAAGATGATCATGCTACTATACTCATCTTTTCTGTGCTTTAGATATTACAAGCTAAGTCTTTCTCAAATACAAAAGAAAACTCACTCCTGGAAGATCCAGGTCCCTGGATCCTTTTATATTTTATCTAATGCTTTACCAATGATGATCTTGTAGTGGTGAGGGGAGAGTTCACATAGGTCCAGATCTCAGGGTTTGGTTTACACAGCCAGCATGAGGGAGTTTATGTAAGTGTATAACATCGTGGCTTGCAATACAGTAATCTCCTTGCCTGCATGCAGGAGGAAAAGGCCTTTGTTGTTGAGGGTTGAACACCAATGATACAGTTCCTATCAGCCAAACTACAGTGCAAAAAAATCTTTGCCATTTTTGCAGTTTCTTGGCAGAAGAAAGTTTCTCTGCTTTCAGTCACATGGTAATGGTGACCCACATAAAACAAGGTGTGGAAAAGATGTTACAAACACTGCACATCCAGAAATAAGCTCATTCAATCCACAGGCCACATCTAATATTTAAGGTACACATGGGCAGAACAAGTCCCAAGATAAACAGTTTTAATTGTGAGTGGTGTGGATGATGTCACAGATTCAAGACAGAGCAGCTTTATGTTTCCTAGGCTGCTGTTAGGTAATTAAATAAAATGCTGCAAAAAATAAAGACTTCCACAGAAAGTCTTAATAGGAGTTTCCACCTCTTAATTGATCATAGTCCTTCTATGATGTATTTATCTTCTGTAGTTAACAAAAACAAATGCAATTTCATGTACA
The DNA here is from genome assembly GCA_013400655.1 of Mystacornis crossleyi. Lineage (NCBI taxonomy): Eukaryota > Metazoa > Chordata > Aves > Passeriformes > Timaliidae > Mystacornis > Mystacornis crossleyi. Next base: position 39,099 of record VYZQ01062588.1, on the reverse strand, counting down.
AAACAACTGTAAGTTTTTGACATGGGATAGGCCCAAAATCTGAGATCATTTTGCACTTGGGTCTTAGAAAATGCATTATTAAGTTGTAAGTCTGCTCTTCTTACTCTGACAGAAATCTCTTCCATTTTTCATACTCCTAACACTGCTAAACTGATACTACACGGAGGCTAAATAATGGAGAAAATTAAAGCAAATTTCTTCATACTTTTGAACCAATACTTTTCAGCACCATTTTGGAGGGACTGGATGATCTATGGCTATTAGATGATCTGTCAGTGATGAGTTTATCTGTGGATCTGTCACTTCAGTCATGGCAACCCCTTCAGCTTCTGGTTTCCCCACTGAGGCTGCCAGTAAGAAACGCAGCTCTGGGAGAAGAAATGTCACAGATGCCACAGTGTCATGGCAACAAACGGATACAAGAAAACTGCAGATTGTAAACCCAGCGTCCAAATGGTGCATCATTCCTCATAGCTTGAAATCCTACATAGCTTTGTGCATATTTCTGGTCATAAGTTTGTGAAAATACAGCGAGATTCAAAATAGGCTCATAGGATCCAATGAAAATATTCTCTGACTTCTTATTTTGGCAGCAAAACAGTAATAATTACTCTTTCTGTGTGTTTTTTTTTTTTTAAACGAGCCACCCACCTCAACACAATTTGTCTAGATGGCATTTCCTGTAGGAACTACTGAGAATATAATGTTGGATACCAGGAAAACTTTGAGAAATGAAGATGAGAGCTTTAAATGGGCAAGAAACTTCAGGAGGACAAACATATCTTGAATTTGGGGTTTGTTGCTATTGACAGTGATGTTTTCTTGGTTTCTATTTAGCTTTCCTCGCACCAAAAAAAAAAGGAGACACAGAGATGTTATTCCTCACCCAACTTCAATAGCTTCTTATGGTATCTAAGGGTAAAATTCTCCTTTCTGAACATAACAGCCTGCATTTTTCAAACTCTTACAAATACTTCTTCAGTCAATAAAGGAAATTATTGAGATTGTATTTTGCCAGAGAAACTAGAGAAGCTTTTTGTTTTTAAATGGGGGGCATTAATATGTCCTGGCTGTTATCACTGCCAGGACGTGGCCGGCTGAATGCATCCAGTCTTGTTCTACAGCTGGATGCAACAGAACATAATCCTGTCCAAGGTATTGACACTGCAGGATGTACAAAGTTATGTGTGTCTCCACAGAGCCGACAGGTTTAGGATCTGCTTTGGTGTCCCATTTTATCCGAGTCCAGAGGTGCTTCCAGAACAAAGTTTACAAAGCAGAAAGTGCATATGGACAGAACACAGAATCTAGACCAAAGTCCTTCTTGTTTGCCAAACATTTCACAATTCTCTTTCTAGCCCATGAGAAGTAAGTATGGAAAGAGGAAAGCAAATGTGCATTAAAATGTTTTCGCCTAACCATTAGGGTTTTTTTTTTTTTAACTTGTTAATTATTTGTACCTACACTGCCAGGAAATTCTTACAAGTGGCCTCGGATGTTTCTTTTGCTTCTTTATCCTGTTTACAGAGACAAACCAGACTCCCTGTGGGCCTGATACTCCACAATGAAGCAAATGGAAAGTTTTCCACTTACTTCAAAGGGAGCAGGATCTGGTTCTAAGTAGGATTCCTTGTTTGGCATAATGGAGGTTACATAAAGTAAAACTTGCTTTTTTACATCAATTTTCTAGGTGACCAGACTGTCGTAACCCTTGCAAATATTATCTATCTCCTCTTCAGATATCTTGTGCAATTCTATTCATAATCCCCAGCTAAGTTTTCACATTATCTGATTTCAGTTGTGCCCAGAACTCAGAGATGTGAGAGGTGCCATTCACTTTCAGGAGATTTGAACAGTGGTATTTATTTGTGACACTGTGATTCAGGCATTCACTTCTTAAAATACTGAGTCTCATTCCCCTTTTTACTTCCTCCATTCTTAAGACACTCACCCAGAGCTGGTGACCTGCTGTAACTCAGGTGCTGCATTTCAGCCTGACAGCAGTTACTCGTGTGCAGTTTGTTACAGATTGATAATGGAGTTACTGGCACTGCAGGCAAAAATAAGAGGACAGCTTGCCCCCAAAATCAAGAGTCAAGGTAGAACTCAGAAAGAAAGCAATAAGAAAGCAGAATGAAATATGGACTGAGGGACAGCCAGGTGTGTGTGCAAAGCCTGAGGAAGGTGAATTCAGGCAGAGGGTGGAGTTGTGTCTTGAAACTGTCACAGGCAGAGTGATATCTCCTCACATGAAACATGAATTTTGTATCCCTTCCAGTCTATTTATCCTGTTCTCTTGTTACTGTTCAAAAAGTTCTTAGGGCTGTCAGTCTGAATATTCAGCTAAACACTACCACTGATTTTTCTCCACCATTACCAATTCAGTGAATTTGGAACCAGCAGCAGCTCATTCATTCACTCACTCACTGCTGTGGAGACAAAACCTGTATGGGCTCAGGTGGCTCTGCCCCAAGTGTCCCAACTCTACTTATCCTTCAAGTTCCTGCAAACTTAATTTGCCAAATTCACCAAGTATGAGCCAGAAACTCAGTTCCCTCAGAAAACACCCATATGTGTACTAGTTTTCAGACATATATGTAACCAACAGGTACAGCTTGGTAAGGGAAGCCCTGGTAAAATCATGGCTCCTGCTGTAAAACTTAGGCTAAGCAGAGAAGGACTCTGGGAGAGTGGCTTAGCAAGAATAGAGGAGGCGAGGCTTATTGTGTGCTGACACTGTGGTGTCTGGTGGTTGGTTAGAACAGGTTTGTTGTGCCTGATAAGTATGTAAACTAACGATCAACTAATGGCATAAAAAGACTGGGATTTTGGTAAATAAAGTTCCTCCTTTGCACCTGCCTGGGGAGTCCTCGCTGCTTCCTTCCAGCCTTATCGCCCCATCACTGTACATATACACGTATTAGATCTTTTCCCAGAAAACAGCAAGTGACAGAGGAAAATAATGGCTTTTCTCATTCCTGATGAGAGCAGGAATTTGAACTGTCCATCTGCCCACAGCAGGCACTGTAACCTGGGAATTCCTAACAAATCTCCCATTCTCTTTGCAACTTTGAAAAATCGAAGGAAATTTTTAGTTTGGCCTCTTATAAGTTGTATGTGCTCTCCTTAGGACTTGATGTTGAAGGATTTCTTATAAATCTGCATGGATATGTCTTTTCATTTGGAGAGACCACAGAGTCCATTTGAACTGTAAGAGAAACAAAGCAGATTAGCAGACACTGTTTCATTTAACCATGCAAAATGACCCAGGAAGAGTCACTTTACTACAAGCAGGTAAGGGATGGCCTCTGATGTCACTGAAAACTGCTGTATCCCAAATTTCTCTGGTGACATTACAGCATGAATACAGAGTCCAAAGGCAAACATTTTTTCTGAATCAGCAGCAGTTGCTCTGACCTGGAAGGCTTCCAAATTTAACCTTCATTCATTAGGAAAAAAGCCCCCAAATAGACCGAGAGTAGCCCAGGAGAAAGAGCAACAACCACAATGCTTACGGAAAGGACAATAGGTAAAGAAACTAAATGGGCAGAGAGCAAGTGAGAGGCTTCAGGTATTACACAAAGCTGAACAGAGTTTAGAAAAATCTAAAAACTGCAGGTGGAAAATTTTCACTCACTTTCTCAGCTGTGGATCAGAATTCAGGTGAAGCAGCTTTGTGCAGTCAAAGGTGACTAAGTATCATGTAATATTTTGGAACTGCTGCATGAAAACAGGATATAGTTCTACACTATGTGCTATAAATCCACCAGAAGTTACAGAGCTCTGTGGAAGAACTACTGGATGAAACTCACGGCTCAGTATAGCAGGTCAAGCTAAATGACTGGAACTGATCATCCTGGCATTAAAATCCACAAAGCTATAACCTCCTCTATATCCTGATTCAAAGCTGTTCAGGTGGTTGATGTACAAATCAAAGCCTTTGGCAGCAACACCAGACTTGTAACAGCATGACTGTACTGTGAGACAGATGAGGGAATTAATCCAGATTAAAAACACTAGAGCCAAGGGAAAAAAACCCCTCAGTTTAGCTTTTTTCCAAACATGGTTTGGTTTTACAGCCCAATTTATACATGACTCAGGACACAATGTAGGTGATAGCATAGAAAGAAGTAGTAAAGAAATGTCTCAAATTGAGATTACCCCCAAAAAGTTTACATCATGAAGCCACAGTCTGAGAACACAGCTGCTATACCAAAATACAAAAGTAGAACTCGCTTTCAAATGGATATTAAAGCCAATATGATGGTGATTGAGTATAGCAAAACATTTGTGTTTCTTTTCTGGACTAATAATATCCTCTAAATTCAGGTCTGTCAGTTTATAAACCTCTACCCTTTGCAAAATTGATTAGAAAACTTGAAGCATGATGAAGCTAGAATATCAGCATTTAAAGCAACAGTTTTCATTTTTCAAAGCTGACAGCCTGCATTAGTGACAGGAACAACCCCAGCTGAATGCATTTGGAGAGCAAAACTGCAAGAACACAAACTATCCTAGGTGATGCACATGGGACTTCAGGCTGGGATTATGAAATGGGAAGGTTTATACAATCACACAGTCTGCCTGCCTGCCTGCATCTTTTTCTTAGATCCATTCCCCACAATTTTGGAAGAAACCATCCAGTTTCAAAAAAATTTGTCAGAGCAACTGAACTCTCAATACAATGAATGGGAAAGAGCCTCAGAGACAATACAGTTATCAGAGTAATGAGGAAAAGCAGATCAAGGGAGGTGTCATAAAAATAAATTTCATAATGTTTCCAAAGTACTCAAATTTTGCAGAAATGCGCACAGTGGAGAAGTCCATACAGGCCTAAACATTTTTGTATCTAAGGATCAGGATATGTCAAGTGGTGCAGTGTTACCTATGGCAAAAAGGATAAAGTGAAATATAATGAGACAGAAATCCCCTGATCTCAATTTTTCATCTGCTGTACCTATACACTTATATGCATTCATATAAATCAGTGTCATAAACTACTCAAGTTTTAGCTAAAAACCATCTGGTTTCCTAACTGGTGGCATGGATCTTGCCTCTATTGCTCACACCTTGATTTCAAGCTTCCTCCACCTGGACTGCCAGCTCTAAATGCAGAAAGCTGAAGTATTTTTTTACCTCAGGTGCCTCCTTGCAGTCAGATATCCTAAAGATTCCAATGATATTAATCCAGTAGCAATCAAAGTGCTATTATTAGTGTCCTGAGGGCACTAACAGAACTTTACCAGCCCTGACCAGCCCCACCTGGGACTCTTACCTGTGCTCTCTGTCCACTGGTTTGGGGATTCTATCTAAGCTCAGCCCTGGGCTCTCACTGCCTACTTGAGCTCTGCTCTGCGTGTGCCTGTTTGCGTCCCTGCCTCCTGGGGGGATGCTGGGGCTCTGCTGTAGGTCTGTACCTTCTCTCAGGGTGGCCCCTTTGCACCCTTCCCTGGTGTGTGCTGTAGCTTGTCTCTCATTCTGCCCTCTGAATGGACTTTGCATCCATGTTGTGTCTCTCTTGACCTGTCTCTTGCTGCTCCTGAATTATTCCAGTCCCTTTGCTTTTTGTCTCTGGGCTGTCAGTGGACTGTGGTGCTGGCTCCCTGCTCTGCCCACAGTGCTTGGGATAGTGCCCCCTCAGTAAGGGCACAGCCTTTGCTGTTGAAAACCTCAGCTTGTAGCTCCTTGGGCCTTAAAGAGCAACTGGTCCTTGTTGCTTCCTGACAATCCTCTGCTCATTAATCATCATTATCTCCATGTAAATCTGACGCTGCTTTGTACAGCATCGGAAAGTGTCAGCATAGTTCTCCTGGATTTGTACTTGCCTGATCATCTTCTCCTCCTTGGCATGATATTTGTGTCCCAGTGAGACCCTGTGCATCCTGAGATCTTGCATTTGGTAGAGATTGCAATTTTCTAGTTTTTTGGTCACACTTTGGTGAGGGAAATGCAGACTTCTTTCAGCAGTGAATAACAACTCAGGGTCACACCTGCTCTCCTTGTGTTGGTGTTTAATGTGACTCTCACATTCTCCTGTCCCTAAGCAGATATCCCATTTCCTATTTTATCTCACAGTTTCCTGTATTTCATTCTTGTTCCTTCCTGGACTTTAGTCTCTGGCTGCCTCTCCTATCTCTTCCTCTCTAACAGAACAAATTGTCTTGTTACTCACAGCCACCTCACTTACCCTTATTTCAGCCCACACTTAAACATAACAGGTGTCTTCCACAGCTCAGCTTTTCCTGCATTAACCAGTCTTTCTGTGATGGCCACTTGCATCCATTAATCACTTTCCTTGTGTGTTCAATGTGAGCTGTTCATCTCTGCTCTCTTCTCCTATCCAAATCCTTTCTGCAATTCATTGTCACCTCATGTTGCTCTCTCTTCTGTAGCTGTTTCACCTGTGAATGCTACCTGAGATTACTCTCCACGGAAAAAAATATTCCTTGATACCCATGCACGGACAACACATGGCATTCTACCTTCTCTTTCATTTTCCTTCACCTCTGTACCAATACCAATCAATTCTCTTTGCCTTGTTCTTAAACCTATACAAAAAAGGTTAGTACCCAAATCTAACCATTTCTGAAAGAAGTTCCATGCCAGCTTCCCTGTTTCCCTGTGCCTGCTCGATGGCTCTCCTGGCTGTCTGTCTGTCTGCTTGGCTTTTCATCCCTTTTGTCTAAGCCAGTCATCCTTCCACATGTATTTGGTAGCTGTTCCATCGCAGGGATCACAGGTAGGAAGCTGCTTCTCTGCCTCTGTCCTGCTCACAACATGCCACAAACTACAGTTCACAACAAACCAGTGGGCAATGAGCAAACTAACACATCTACTTTCCAAAGAATAACTCGACCTTTCTTTTCCTCTCTCACTGAATTCTCCTGTTTATTTTTCTGAATAATTGTTCCTGAGTGTTCACACCATCCATGCTGCGCACTGTAAGCGCAGGGTCCTGTGGAATAATAAATATTTGATCGTATCATTCAAGGCTAAAACAAGATTGTGTGGTTTAATTCTGCCATTTCCCAACCGCACAGTCTCAGCATTTTTCATATGTATTTTTTTTAATATAGTGAATACACAGCTTTTGTATATATTTCTAAAAAGTCAAATGGGCTAATTTACAGATCTTGCATAGAAATACATTTCAAGAAGTATTTCCTAAGAAGTGAAGAGATCCAGGATTTTGTTCTGATCCATTTTAGACTGAGCTGTAAAGATCAGGTGGAGTCTGAAGTTTGGAGATGTTCAAATCTATAATTCTGTGTCAGATTCATTTTACCCTTTCTCTGTTCTCTGGCTTCTGAAGAGCAGCCCCTATGACCACAGGGGAGAACTTAAAGCCTGAAATGTCAAACCCAACTAGGGAAAAGCACGACGCTGTTGTATCAGTATTTTTGCCTTTGTCTCTCTCATTTCTCATCCTGTTGAGTGCCTTGAACGCGGGTGAGTTCGCTGTGCAGGGTGTGAGAGGCCCCGCGCAGGGGCTCCGCGCCGCGTCCCCGGGGTGCTGGTGCGGCTCTGGCAGACCCGCGCAGCCCAGCCCAGCCCCGCGCTCAGCGCGCCGTGAGCAGCCGGCGGCCCTGCCAGCTGGCGCGGAGGCGCGATGGCATCAGCTGCAGCCGATCCCTCTGCTTGCTGCATCACATTTCTGCTCGGCGAGGATTAGAAACCAGGGCAGCGGAGAGCAAATTGCTGCAGGCACACGAGTTAGGGGGCAGGGGAGCACACCCACGCTAGCGCTCTTTTGGACGCCTCTCTCCTGATCCCGAGCTACCTGCTCTGTCAGACGGGGAAAAGGGGGGGAATGCAGGCAGAGCCTGACTTACAGGAAAGGCCATGGAAAAACGTAACTCGTGTTAATGGTGAGATTAAAAGATTAAAGGGAATTCACACCCCAATCAAAATGAAATTTCAGCCTCTGGTTTTCGTGTTTATGTGCAGTGGGGCAGAGCTGTGGTGAGCTCAGGATCCTCAACAGGCCACGGAAGGACAGGGGTCTAATCCCTGATTTCTGTGCATTTCCTGCTCTCGTACAAGTGTCTCCTGGCACAATAGCAGCTGCTCTTGTGATAAATGTAGAACATGACTTATGGTACTACCCTTCCCTTTCTCTCACACCCTATGCTCAGTATTTCCTCAAAAAAATTTCTCTGTGAAATCCTTTCTCCAAGGCTTTGCAAACAGATATTGGAATACTATTTCTTTACTTAAAAAAAATAAAAAAATAAAATAAAAACAAGTATAAACATAAAAACCCTCCTCTAAGGCTCTTCTTAGATGTGGCTTGATATTACAGAATCTTGTGCACCAAATCAGTTTATTGTGGAACTGGCTGCTTTATTCCTGATATGTAAAGTAACTTGAGAGCAGAAGTAATTTCAATAGTAACTTTGAAGGCTGGACTAGCTCAGTTTCCAAGTTCTGGTTTCTTGTGTGAATACCTTCTTCCAAACGTGATATGTATTTGAGTATTTCCATGACTAAAAGTCATTATTGTGTTCCAATGAAGGCACGTAAGTACAAAGGAAGCAAGTTCTTTCTTCGAGTAACTTCTCAAGCAAATAGTCACAGATAGAATTATTCAGCCAGTCTTAGGAGTTTTTGCACTTTGTTTGCCCATCAAATATTATATATGGTTTTCTAGCTTAGATGGGTTTATATACTTCAGCCCCATTCTTCAGCCAGCTTTTGTTCATTTTTGTTGAACATCTTCTAACTCCTCATTTATCTGGTAACAAGATGTTCAAAATTGAACATAGCATTGCAGGTACAATTTTCTGTCCACTTGGAGTTACAGTGTCCTTAGTTCCATTGCCCAAAATTTTACTGGGTCTTTTCTACTAACCTAATTTTTATATATTCATGTGTAAGTTGGCAGGCTGGTGCCTATTGTACCTAAGTTAAAACATCAGCGCTTTCCTCATAGAATGTGTGGGTTTGGGTTACTTTTCTATGGGAGTACTGGTTGGTATTTTTCCATTTTTAGTATTTTTGCTACATTTTTAACTGTGCTAGGATGTCCAGGATTATTTGCTCATTCGTGTAACAACTTATAATTTAGTAATTCATGGTAATTTCACTTCCCTATATTTACACTCTCTTCCAGATAAGTGTTAATGTCAAATAAGACAGAGCCCAGCTTCTTCTGTTAGCCTGTGCTCTCCTGTGACTCAGCTCTAACCCAGTGTATTTGATACTCTTTGTATGCTCTTACCCTGAACTTGTAAATCAAAATAAGACCTGCTAGATTACCCAGTTTAGACTCTAGAGGTTGTTCATCGATGCAGTAGTTAAATAGTCAACTGAGAGTTAAATTGTTGCTATGTGCATTTTGTGAGATACAGGAAAAATTCTACATCGTTAATAACTGTGAGAAGAGAGAGCTACACATTTTAGCTCCAGGCTCTGTGGGTTTCCTAAGACAGCCAGGCAGCTGTGTGGGAATTGTGCAGAAGTCCCACCTCGTCGTGAGGCTGCTGGGGACTCCACCTGTCCTTGTAGCTCTTTGACTGTACTCTCTTTCCCCTGACAGGTCCACGGGAAGTGTGTGTGCAGACACAACACGGCAGGGGACCACTGTGAGAAATGTGCTCCGCTGTACAACGACCAGCCCTGGAAGCCAGGAGATGGGAAAACAGGGGCACCAAATGAATGCAGAAGTAAGTGGAAGGGAGTTTACTGACCCAGGCTCTCAGATGAGCACTCACCATGCCAACAGGCAAAGCTCCCTCATAACTTCTGTGATTTACAGAAACTGGGCCCCAGAAACTGGGGATAAATTGCTGGTCATTAATGGAGAACTTCATTGTTAGGTCGTTTTTCTCCGCTGGGGCTACTGGAGAGTGCAATTTACAAGCCAGAAGTTTGGTTTTCATGCAGTTACATCCCCTCACATTCCAGGATTTAGCAGGGTTTAAAGTACTGCCAGACTGGTTTGGAAAATGATACCATGGTTACTGTGTCAGTTACGAAAGCCTGAAGGACAGTCTCTTGTCCTCACCAGAGTGTCGCTGCCACAACCACGCCGAGAGCTGCCACTTCGATCTGAGCATTTGGTTGGCCTCGGGGAAGCGCAGTGGGGGAGTCTGTGACAACTGCAAGCACAACACTGAGGGACATCGGTGCCAGAGGTGCAAACCAGGCTTTTACCGAGACAGAGGGAAGCCCATGTCTTCTCCAGAGGTCTGCAAACGTAAGTGACATGAGGTGAAAAATGAATGGTGGAAGAATCATTGAAAGAAAAACGTAATTTTTATAGAATCAGTAACTCCTATAGAGGTAACTCATGAGTATTACTATCTTTTCTTTGTATTCTTTTCCTAAACTACAGGGGGTTTTGATCAAAGGTGATCATCCTGATTTTTTGTGTCTATTTGTCTCCATGTTATGACATATTATTTTGTGATAACTGACTTAGTTCTCCAAATGCGTTGCTTCCTGGGGAAAGGTACATTCTTCTTGAGTTTGGTTTTAAATTAATATGGTTCCTTTTCTTTTGAGGCACATTTTATTTACCTGGGATTTTTTTTCTGTACCTCTGCAGACTGTGTGAGCCTACGTGCAAGCCACTGTTAAATTCTATACGATTGTGCAACATCTGTGCACAGAGGATGCAGAAGATGCCTGGGACTGTGTGTATTCACTTGGGAACAAATACATTGGAACATAGTCAGACATCTCCAGGCTCTACAGCTGTGTTATGGGGTGCTCTACCCAAATTAATTGCATCATTAACACTTCAGCAGAGTGTGTTAGGGTGTGTCTCGGACACAGAGGCACTAATGGCTGCACACAGAGGATATACAACCTCTGGATAGTCTGCATCCAGCCAGTCTGGCAAACAGCCCAAATCTCCCTCACTTAAAGTAAACATTTCCTGAGTGTCCTGCCAGGCTTCACACATCTGATTCTATCTCACATCTATTTGAGAGATTGCTATTTCCAGCAATAGACCTAATTTCATTTTTCCCTTTGGATAGTTTTCCTTCCCCATAGCTCAGATATTAGTTGCCAGCACAGAGAACTTCATCCTCTGTTATCTGATCTCTTGCCCACTGACATCATGAGCTTTTGAAGTTTTTCTGACCCTTTTAATGTTCTTCAACATGACTCTTAAACACTCGGGGTTACTCCTCTCCCTAGGACTGCGTGTCCTGTGATATTGCTTCAACTTTCTCTGCCCAACACGTCCAATATTTCTGCTCTTTTGCATTCTTCCCACTGGAACTTGGTGACAGCAGACTGCTTCCACACCAGCTTTTCTTCTCATTTTCACAATGTTCATCACAGAACATGGATAAGCAGACAGGGCAGAGGGTGAGCTTATCTGGCTCACCCTGTATCCTGTAGTGTTCTGTGGTGGCCCCTTTCTAGTTCTGTTTCTACTCTGAGCAGATTTGCTCCAGGGAAATACTGTAATGAGAACAAATTGTTGTGCGAGAGGATTAGCTTTCAGTCTCGTAGCACCTGAAAGAATCTGTGTATGAACGTTTGTACTGAGTAGTGGGGAGATGGTGCAGTAACCAGCACCATGTGTAATACTAGATAACAGCTAAAGTCAAAGAGCACTGGAGAGCAGCAAAGAGGAAAAAAATACTGTTTGAAAATACAGCCTATCTGTGTGGAAACCCTAGAACAGTTTGCCTAGATGAAATCAGACCTTGACTCTACCTCTGCCTCTCTTGTCTGGTCTGGTTACAGGTCTCTCAGCAACCCCTGCCAGTACTCTGCATAGCAAAAGAAAAACTGTTCAGAAATTTACCTTGCTGAAAGAGCTTTATTCCTGTTGTGCCAGTCAAGCACAACAATGTTCTTTTCACCTGGGAAGGTGCTGCTGCCAGCAGAAGCCCCCAAATGCAATTGTCTCCACTCTGAGTTGCCTGCTCAGGCCTAGAGAGCTGCCATCCTGCTTTAGTCACTGCAGGTTGTACGTCCTTTCTAGGCTCCTCGTTGTCAGTGGAGAAACAGTGGGACCTCTGGAGAATTATCTGTGGCAGTCTAAGGTAGATGCCTGACACAGATGGACTGAATTGCCCTCTAAAGCATATCTATTTCCTTAAGAGGTACTCTGGATCCCTAGCCTGCACTAGGGTTTCTCTCAGCTGAGGTGAATCTAATGGGTTTTGTTCAGCAGTAAATGTAAGCACGACCCTATCTGTGAATGACTCAAGTCAATGGGACCTTTCCCAGGGGTGTAAAGGCATTTATGAATGCTTGCCATATCAAGATATAAGGAAAGGCATTGCAGCCCACTTAGCTTTTACAGCAGTTGTGTGCACAATGCTTGTACCTCTCTGGGAATAGAAGGTACTCTGGATATAACTATAGAGTTCAGAGAAAACTGGGAGGGAGGTGGTTAATCTGCACCTTTTCCCTTTTATTTAAGGCAAAGAAGAGAATTCCCACAATAAGATTAGACAAATTCCCTTAATAGGGAGTACTTTGTATGATGGAAGGCCTGATCCCCAAAGACTTCCCCATGTGGATTGCAGGCAGCGTCTAAGTGTGGACTTCATGTTATGCTGCACCTCTGCAGAGAATTTTCAGGGAACACTTCATTACTTTGGTCATTATCAGAGACAGCAAAACCAGAAACACCAGTGAAGACAGGCTTTGGTTAGAACAGACTCAGTTTGGCAGAGGGAAGCTTTCTCCTCCAGGACCATCATCAGCTGACATTAAACTGAAAAGCCTCCTGCAGGATGTGCAGGATAAAGGCCCTCTTTATCCTTTAGGTTGAAAACTTGCATTTCTAGTAAACCTCATCTGGTGTGGTCTAAGTTGTTCAGGTTGTGTGGTCTTAAAACCAACTCTGGTTACTCAGTAAAAGAAGTTTCTATTTTGAGCATTGCTAATATGTTTGACAATTAGACCAGCAGATACATTTTTGTCATACCTCAGCCTGCTGATTTAAACTGAAGAGCTGCCACTTCTGGATCAGCATGTTTTTTAGGATTTAAGGGTACCAATTCCAAGACATCATCTCACTTTGAGAAATTCATGCAAACAGTGCCAGACTAGCAACGCTAAATGAAAAACCCACCCACTGAGCAAGTGTTGAAAAGCAAAAATAAACTGCAAACAGCAGACTGAGTGGATGGTTTTGGTGAGAGCAACCTAGTGTCCATCTTCCCATTTTGAACTCGGAGGGGAAAAAACCCTTCAATGGGAGATGAAAACTTGACCCTTGTGTACAGTAGATACTGAGCTGGGAAAGGAAGTCTGATGAAAAAGCTGAATGAAATGCTGTGTTAATCCCTTTGAGAAAGCACGCTTGAAGAGTGCCCTGCCATCCAGAGCAAAGTCTAGGTTCAGCTGTGACATCCCCCTCAGGCTCCCAGAAAGTTAACAGGACACTGCTCAGGCCCAGAAACAGTCTTTAAGCATTAGTCATAGTAATGAATAGCATTCTCTCTTAATCTGCTCGGGAAAAAAAAAAAATGTTGTATAACAATTGGATCTCCTGGTACTATCTAAACCACCCTTAGCTGACCCTCCAATTCGAGACTGCAAAGACATTCCCTCAGAAAAAAAAAGTCTGCTGAAATTTGATATGTAAGTGTGAATCTGCTATTCCTTTTTGTCTGCAGAGGTAGCCTGCCTCTGATCCCTTTGCTTTTCCTGTTCCTACCAGCTGGGATGAATGAGAGCCGGGTCATGGGCAGAGCCTTGTTTTGACACTGCTTAGATCTATATTAAAAAGAAAAAAGGCATAAAAGAGTCCCAGAGCAAGGCACACACCTGCCTGTTATTGGGGGTGACAACACAGGATTAAATAGTTTGGATATAGACTTGTATGGGAGCTTTGACTCAAAAGCCTAATTGTTTCCTAACCAATGGTTAGAAAAGCTGCTGTATCCTTGGCTCTTTCCTGTGGCTTATTCCAAGGCTTAAGGGATCCTTCTGAAATGGCACCATCTTTTGTACTCACCCTTTGCTTAGCTTAAAAATAATGCAGGCATGTAGACCCATTAAAAAGGGTCTCCAGGAAAACAAGCTTTTTTACTCAAAGAACGAGGCTAGAAAATTAAAATGTGCCCAGATGCACATGCACATACACATGGTCTGAAAGGCTCTGCTTCTCATCCTTTTACTTCTGAGCAGAGGGAGTGAACTTTTAATTCTAATATCACAAAGGCCCCATCACATCTTGGCTCAAAATCTGTCTTAATCAGCCCTGACCACACACAGAGCTGTCTATCTTATTTCCTTCATTTAAGAAACATCATTGGCAGAGTCAATCCCCACACCTGACATGCTTTAAAAATCACACTGGTTTGATCATATACTCCCAAGATGCACAAGTATATATTTCAGACTCAAAAGATTTTGATTTTTCATTTTGCCTGGTTTTTTTAATCTCTTATGCAGTTTTATTAGACAAAAGTTTAAGGCAAGATACCTCAAAGGCCATGGACTTACTTGGAGCACTTGGTATTTTCCTGTAAGTTGTTATAACCATATTGTTACAACCAATATTATATTTTACATCTCTGTCTAATTACATGGGGAAGACAGCTGTGCTCAGGGCAGACAGATTTATTACAGACTTGAGTGGAGATTGCAGTATGAATTATTCATTTTTCATTATTTCTTGTCTCCTCCTTTATACAGTAGTGTCTGACAAAACAAACTTAGTGTGGGAGTGAGACTAAAAGGCAAGAGGACGCTTCGTGATACTCTGTGACCAATAGCCAACTCTAAAGTAAAATGCTGTTTTTCACTACACTACTGTCAAGGGGAGAACCCAAATAAAGCGCCCAGCTCCGAGCCAGGACTGTCTGCACACCGTCCCTAACATAATTGATGATGCCCTCGACAAACAAGGCGATTGTCACACTGGCTGCTGTTTTGTTAGACAGGGAGGTGGATGGAGAGAAAATGAGGGTTTGCCAAGAGAAAAGAAGCGAAAATCAGTGGGAAAGGGTTGTCAAATATTGGAAAATGTTAAAGGGTGAGGTTTTCGAAACTTGCTTTTATGTTTCTTTAATTGTAAGGTTTATTTGCAAATCCATGGTACTGTTAAACAGATAAAAACCCAGTCATCCACAGCTGCCCCTTCAGCATGTGACATGTGGGCTCTTATTTTAGGAGTTACCTTAGATGCACAACTGGGATTTTGGCTGTAATACTCTGGAAGCCAGACAATGTACCCACCCAAGCTGAAATGCTAAATAAACACAGACTGAGTAAAGCGTTTGCAAGCCACTTGTATAACTCATCTGAAAGTGTTGTACATGTATTGATTCAGCTTGCTTTCTGATCCACCAGAAGCTGTCCCAGTTTCTAACTGGACAATATGTCCCACAATTCATCTGGGAACACTATTAAAAAAAAAAAAAAAGGCACTTTTGTTTTCTGCTTCCTCATCAGCTTTCACCAGTGCTGTCAGTCACTGTGCTGTAATATTTTCCCTTAGGGATAGGGAGGGAGAAGCTCTCATCTTCCTGAATCAGGTTCCAGTCTCAGTTGGGGATAGATAGTCTAATGATGTGATTTACCCATCTGTTAAATCACTATAACTGATGAAACCTGAAGACTGGAAATAAGGGGGATAAAGACAGACCCAGAGGCTGCAGAAATCTAAGGCATTTTAAGCGAAAACTCCACAGGTAGATCCTACATATAGTAATATTACAGTGAAAACAAACCTGGATTCAAGTAAACCCTGATGTTGGCAAACTCTTACCCCTTGTGTCTCAGACGTGTCTGCAGTAAAGGAAGGGTGTTTCCCCTCCTTATCCCCAAATCTATGACATCCATTTTTTTCAGTGACTGACAAACTAAGAGCCTCTTTTTTAGGGTGATATAGTCAGCCCTGCAAAAATGGGGTGGGGGGCAAAATCAAGTTTAGCAGCAAAAAATCAGATCTTGCCTCGAACCTGTCAGGGCTAATGAGCACTTCAGTGTCGCACCTGCTCTCCAGAACTGACAGCACAAGCCCTGGGTTTGCTCCCAAAGTCGAGGCTGCTTTGTGGCAAACAGGCGAGGCTGCTGCCCTCCGCCAGCCCGCCCATTGTGCCAAGCACATTGCCCATGACAGCACGTGGCTTTTCTGTCCCTAGGCTGTTGTGCTAGTGTCCCTGAACGGGCCCAGATCCATCCACAGCAGTATAATAATATTATTAAAATTACTGGCATAAAGAACAACAGGGCATGGGGATAAAAAAAATAACTATATGGCAAGCAGATCATAAGAGAAATGCCCTTAAAACAAAATTGCTCGCCCTTCTTCTTGTACTATTTTCAAAAGACATTTTCTTTTCCTGAGTTCCAAATATGAGGTTGCAGATGAAAGTCAATCTGTCCCTGCTACACTTTAAACTCTTTACAGTCATATATTTTCCCCTTTCCCCTCGGAAAAAGATGTGTGGGATCAGACTGTTCATTTGGTCTCTTATCTGTGAGCTCATGAAGAAAAGTATTTTGATCAGAAATAATGATGAGCAAACTTCAAAAGTTCTGGAGATCGTGTTTGGTTCAAATGATCATCCAAAAAGGCTGGCCTCTGATCCAAGCTATCTAAACACCTTGGGTGTCCAACATTTAACTGAAAATCTCTGTTAAAGCAGGCCTTAGCCACAGGATTTGTATTTCTGCCCTCTTGCAGACAGATGAAGTAGTGATGCACTACCTTTTCAGTCCGATACAAGGGATCCTGCTTTCTTAATACACAAAAGAACTGAAATACGAAGGCCTGGAGGTCAGCTCAGTTCTCATTTTGATCAAACTTGTCTGAACCTCAGAAACGAGTGGGTTTGTTTACTGCTTGTATTTTACTTCTGCAGAGCTGTTGGCATGAAGCTTGACCATCTCAGCCAGGTTCTGCCCTGATGGAGAGGAGTCAACTGTGTTGGCTTGCACCTCTCAGTGTATCCGTCCCTGATGCTGTCACATCAGGAATGTACCAATGGTGTGGGATTATGACAATTTATTGTCTGTACAGGAAGAGTTGCCCACAGGATCTGTGACTATCTCTTTTCCTGCCAAATTGCCTTGAGTTGCCAGGCTGGTGTCAAACTGGCAACAGCATTAGAAAAATTTGGAGGTTTTTCCCTCCTATTTGCTCATCTTCAGCTACATGTAAAATATGTCTAGTGAGTTTAGAGGTCTTCTCTCATTCTGTTTGCCTTCCTTGTAAAAATTCTGCTCATGCATTTGTAAAAAAAATTCATCTGCCTCTTTACACACATAAAGTATTGCATGGTGAGATGTTTAGGACTCTAGAAAGGAACTGAAGGAAATTTGTGTGCTCTTTGGAGGCAGAAATTGAAAATATGTTTCAGGTAATCTGAACCACCTGTATAAGCTGCATCTACCCCAGAGGAAACAGTAGTTTTGTTATCTCTGTATTTACAGGAAAGGCAATGTAGGCAATAGCTAGAATTCTTTACCTTGTCCTTGCTAGTGAAACTTTCTGCAAAACACTTTGAAAGTGCATCACCTTCAAGCCCCTTTAAAAATAAACATACAGAGGAGGCTTCCTGGTATCACTTCAAAACCCTGTATGGTCACCATTTGTGTAGTAGGGAAGAACTGGCTTTCACGCACAAAAGCTCCCAGTCCTGCTTGTTTTGCTTTGCCTAACAAATTAAAAAGGAAAAAAAATTGCAAATGTAGGCTGAAATGCAGTGTTTACTAGTTCTGACTTAAAACTACAGAGCATGAGGAAGAGGGTACAGGTTTATCAGCCTTGCAAAAATGCCACTTAACCAGCTGAGCCCACGGGACACACTTTGAGTCGCCTCTTGCCGTGTCTCCACAGCCTGCGCCTGCCAGCCCATGGGTTCAGCCAATGCCACGTTCAGCAGCAGCTGGAGATGCCACCCCCGGACGGGATTCTGCTACTGCAAACCAGGCGTGGCGGGTCCCAACTGCGACAGGTGCCTCGTGGGCTACTGGGGCTTCGGAGAAAACGGCTGCCGCCCCTGTGACTGCGCCAGAGACTGCGACCAGCGCACTGGGGCCTGTTCCAGGGGGTAAGGAAGCCCTGCTTTGGGTTCACTTTGAGATGAGACTCTGTGAAATGAAACAAAGGCTAGCAAATACTGCAGCAATAACAATAATTGGAGGGTGCATAACCATTTGAAAAGGTGGCTGTAAATCATAAAAGGTTTCTTAGGTTACATTTACACCTTGAAGTCCACTGCACTGTCCAAGGCAATCTTGAACAGATGACTCTTTGCAGTAATAACAGGCATTTCCACAATCCCATGGAAAAATGTGTAGGGTCTTTAAATACACCTTTGCTTTGGAAATAGATGGAAGAGTCTGAAGAACCTGCCTCTCATCCGCGCCCAGGGAAAAATGAACAATAGTCTCCCTCTTGTTTCTAGAGGGCCAGGCATCTGTACCCGAGACAGGTATTAATCAGTACAGAAATCCTGTGATTTGCTGAGCAATTGCAGTTCTACCATTCTACAGGTCCTGCAGCTGTCCTCAGGTCCCAGTGACATCAACAAGTGGTCACTAAGTTACATAATACCCTAAAAACAAACAAACATAAGCAAAAAAAGGTCCAATTTATAGGTACTCTAAAAAATGCTACGTCAGCAGTGGGAAGCCTAAATAAAAGCCTAGACCTTGTGATCTCTCTATCTGGCATGAAGTCTTGCTCGTATTTGCACTCCCAATATGAAGAAAGCAAGCTGCTCAGTCTGGGTGCAGCCAAAGCCAGCTGTTTCCCACCGCTGCTGTGCCCTAACCAAGTGCTGTGGTTTCTGTGTCCCCCAGCTATGACAGCGAGCCCTTCTTTAACATCCCCATCGGGGGACGAGTCCCTGACCTTGTCCAGACGCCGACCAATGAGAGCGAAGAGGAGTGGAAATGGAACAACCACGAGCAGGGATTTTCTGCACTGAGGCACCCAGGTACAGCCCAGAGTCTGGGAACATTTAGTTGCCAGTTCTTTCAACCCTGTGTCTGCCCCACTTATCTGCAGCTTGTCTGTAGTATTTAAATAGTTCTCAGTCTTGCCTGCCCTGTAAAGATCAGCACTTACCATCGCCAGTGACCTGGCAGAAGGAACAGTGCCACTTACTGCATAGCTTGACTTTTCTGAGACGGATATTGCCTTAACACCAGGAAGGATCAGCATTTCTTAGGTCATGGGATCAAACAAAGGTCTCATTACTTACACGATTTACAGCTGGATCTGATTCTTATAAATCTCTTCATTAGGATCAGTTTATTAACTGTACAATAGACCTCATGTGGGCTGCATTTTACTTGACAGTGCTGATCAGATTTCAGAGTAATTATTTTATCATATAACAAGAAACACACTTGCAAATAAGTGAGCTCACTCACAAACTTATTCTTAAGGTCCATGTAGATTATGGGAGCTATAGATACCTAACTTTATAACCAATGATCATTTGCTCTTCTTTTCTCTCTCATGTCCTGGCTCTTCTCCAACCTTTTGTCTTCTGGGGTTTCCCTGCTAGAAAAGTGTGTGTGCAAAGAAAAGGTGCTTGGAAACGTCAGTGACTTCTGCCAAATGAAATATGCCTATGGTAAGTGGGTAACATGCCCCCAAGGTATGATAATTTCACAATGTTCCCTCTATGCATGTTGTTAGCTGATAACTATGAAAACTGACAGATTGGTTAAGTCCTGAGAGGTAGGATTTCTTCTGCCTTTTTTGTCTAGTGACATGTCTAATTTCCGATCAGTACTTAAAAGCATTTTTCATGCAAGGCTCTGTGGTGTCTCCTTCCCACCCAGTTCATTTCCCTCTTTACAGCAGGAGGGGTGCTAGAATAATACTCAGTGGAATGATTGGCCTTTACATCAAGAAAAATGATAAAAAACCTCACATCTAAAATGCTGTTGTTTTTGCAGTCATTATACAGGTTCAAATAGCTGTGCTCACTTACCAAGAATGTATTTAATACTGTTGTTTATGAACACCTGGTTCATGCCATCACATGAACCAAGAAAGGAAAAGCTCTGGGATCCAGAGGTTTGATGTGCTTGTGCCAGGACACCACAAAGCCTGCTTGAGGGGCTGATCTACATGAGCCTGCCATGACAAAAAGTTATGGGATCTTACTAAATTAAAAGGAACAGAAATTTATCATGGCAACCAGATGCTGGACCACAGAACAAAAACAGTTCTTCTGGTTTTTTGTGCAATCGTGGAATTTTAGTCATGTGACACGCCTGATGGGAAATTTCCTGACCTCCTTCCTGTAGACAGTTCCTTCTCACAGGACAGAATTTTCGAGAGGCCAGAGTTAAAGCTTAACACTAAAGTTTTCAAACTGGAAATATAAAGTGTAGAATCAGTGCACTTGCAATCAGACTGGTAGCTGCTGACCAGGGTTTTTCACCCTTCCTTATGTATACATACGAACACTATTAAAAAATTTCCAAGTGTTTGGCATCAGCCCATTAAAAAATAATTGCTAAATAACATGGTGAAAGCATGACTTAACTACTTCAAAAGAAAAATCCAGTTTGTCTTCTCCAGATTTATTTAAAAGATCCATCAGTGAAGTGCACAAGCACCACACTTTCTGTA